>JAJHUR010131295.1:103504-145539 GCA_027495735.1 Lutjanus campechanus | reverse complement strand
ACGCGCACACAAGGCTCAGCACAATTTAAAACTGAGAAGACATAACTTTATCTGACTGCATCTACATCACACTGCTTGCTTTTATCTATTAATTTATTTATTAGAATTGGTCTGGGTGGAATATGAGAAAAAAACCTCGTCATCTGTTTACTGCTTTGTTCATACCATGACATATTAAAACTCGATGAGAGTTTTTAATTTGTTTGTATTTTCAGAGGCAACCATAGCACACAGTAACACCACAGCCATGCACCTGCTAATATTATGATAATTATGGCTCATGTGCACGTTTGACATGACGGCATAATATTTATGACACTTCCAACCCGCATAAATCTACCATAATTTATCTGAATCTCCCCATGGAAATAAGTTTGAGTACAAATGTCAATAAAAGACATTTATGTGAGACACTGCCGCAATGAACAGGCATCGAGCATCACACTGCAGAGCTGAGGGCGGTTTAGAAATGTCTGCATGTGTCAGCAGCAGCAGCATCCACCTTGCAGACAGATTAACAGACAGGGGCACTGTTTTTTGACTGTGGCAGCAGCACGATCGACAGACAATATCTCAGCATGACTGTCAGGTGGAATATCTGTCCGCTAAAACTGCGCCATATAGGCCTAGCCAGCACACAACCAGCTACGGTGCCAATCCACACCCCTCTGCACTTTCTGGCATCGCTCGCCTTGATCAAATAACCATGACATCAACGCCACAAAGCATTCAGCTATCAATTTCGAGACTTGGTATAATGCACTTACATAACAGCTATGACAAACGTCCCTGGAATTACCAGCCCTTCATAAAATGTCTGCTCCAGGATGCTGACAACAAAATGCACGTTAGTTGATGTGTTACGCCGTTAAATGTCTTCTGTCCTACCTTTGCTTCCTGCCTCAGGTGCGTTCAGTGGTTCAATGTGATGACACAGGAGATGCTGCCTGCTGTGTACTGACACACACACACACACAGCCCAGCCACTGCTGTGTCAACCAGCGTCAAACGCGTCATTTACTGAAACGACCAGGTTTGACCACTAGATGGAGCGCTGCTACAACACAGAATTTGATACTTGTATGGAGAGGTTTTGAATTTGACACAAGCTGGAGTAAGAGGGGGCGATTTGGATATTTGATTGAGACTGAGACAGTTGAGATTTGGTCTCATCTTCAAACACGCTTGTCATTGATGACCTAGATGTTCATTTTGTATTTAAAACCCTTTTTTTGACAGCGTGTACAGTTTACAGTCTATAGCACAGACCTAGACGTCTGTTCTCTATTTCTGCCTTTAACCTTATTTTCTTTGTTTGTTTTTTTAAATATGACAGTTTTTCAATATTTAATAATAAAATCCATCAATATTTTATAATACGTTCATTCTAACTTTACCTGTGCAATATGATGCTTTTTCTTTTAAGTCCCCTTTTCACGAACCTCGTCTGAACCAGGGCTGTATTTTGTTCTTTTCCTTAAAAATAATATCCACCTGATCTCTCTAAGAATTGTATGTCTCAATAAAGCAATATTGTAAACACTTTTGTGTATGTGAGACTTTTGTGTGATGTTTACATGGAGATATTTCTTGATATATTAAATTGAGCAGTCTCACCCTTTTCCAGTGTTTGGTTGTTTGCATGTAGATGTTTTAGGACTTAATGTATAGCTAAATGATGGACTAAACCGGTTTCCTGGGATGTATCTGATGAACTAGGAAGCTCTGTTCTTCCAATAACATGTGAATGTAAATGAGGACACCCCACCTCATGAGGGAGCTTATCTGTGTCCTACTCTCCATCTAATGTTGGTTGAGGTGCTTTGTCCTTCAGTACCCTGAAGGAGACTGTCATGTGGAAACGTTGGTATGAACCAGCACTGCACAGCTTTCACCAAAAATAAGAGTTTTATTTTATGGCCACGGGGTTTACATCTTATGTTGATCCCTGCATCACATTCACTAGCTTATTACAGAGGTTTTAAAAGTGTGTGTGTGTGAGATACAGAGATACAGTACTGGGGAATTTTAATGTTTTTCCAACTTTACTAGAGTCAGAAACTAATAAATGCTTTCAGACAGACCATTTATGTATTTGGTGTGAACTAGAGCTAAACCATGAGTTAAATATTTGATTAGTCAATCCAAAGAAATTAGGTGCCAATATTTTCACAATCTATTAATCTTTTCAGTCATTTTTCAAACAAAAATGTCAAACATTTACTAGTTCCTGCTTCTTCAATGTCAGGATTTTCTGCTTCTCTTTGTCTTTTGTGATAGTAAATGAAGAACCTTTAAGTTTTGGAATTTGGACCATTGAACAAAGAAGCAATTTGAAGACATTCCTTTCTGTTCTTGGAAATTGTGGTGAGTATTTTCCACAATTGTTTGGCATTTTATTGACTAAATGATTAATCACAAAACTAATCAGCAGATTAATCAATAATTATTGGAAGCTGCAGCACTAGTGTAGTCTGAAGTTATGTAAAACAGCAATTTTAGGCTATTTTGGACCAACTGTTGAGTGTCTCTCGAATCAAATGACATAATCATGATCCCACAGATGTCCAAGAATTGAGCAAAAATAAGCAAATAAAAAAAGCTTTGTATGAGCGGAGGCCCACAGTCTCAGACTTTGAAAAACCCCTGGTTTAGTACATAGCAACAATACTGTAGTAAATATTTTATGAGCACATTCATTACTTCAAACAGTACAGCCATCATATATTTACCTCTTTCCTCAAGGTTACCTTATTTCAATACTGTACATTGCAACCTAAGAAAATGTGTGATTCTGAACTGAGAAACTGAATAAAATGAACAAATCACAGAGTAGTAATAAAAAATAAATCACAAGAATATTACATAGTAATAGACCTTTGCTTTAAGATGTGTTTTGAATACATCCACACATTTTCTGAAAATAACCTCAAAACAGAAACACCAAAATGAATGAAGCAAGTGGACTCAGCAACACTTTTTAAAAAAAAATTATAGCTACAATATCCACTGAAATATGAGTCCGTTTGAGCAATGGGTTGCCTTGTGTCTACTTTCTGTTGGTCTCCTCAATCTGTCGAGACACTGAAAGATAAGAAAATAAAGAAGACATTATTGCTTCTGGGATTAAGTCAGAAAGTGAATGAACGGTTCATTTTCCGTCAGAATTGTACTAGTCATGTTAGACAGGATAGAAAAAAAACACATACATTAGCCTATTTTACTTCCTGATGATGACTAGGGTACAGGACAGTGGATACAGATATGAGCCTGCACAACAGGCCTTTGTGTAAAACATCGATATCAGTACTCACTCTGTTGTATTTAAGGCGTATTTCTGGTTCTTTGTTAGTTCCATAAGCATTCTGATTCCTGAGTCGTCCAGCTTGTTGCCCATCAGATACAGCTCTGCCAGATGTTGGGTGTTTGACTTCAGGGCAGCAGCCAGGAACTGGATGCTCCTCGAGCTCAGGCCACAGCTCCTCAGTCTGGAGAGAAAACAGCGTTTACACACGCTTCGATCAGACAGTTCCTGATTTGAATCAATATCTTAAATATTTTCAAGCAAAGTATCTGTATTGCTGCTTAACATACAAGAACTTCATACACCCAACAGCTTGTGTTGGATATTCTGAATACTAGAAAAACTTCAGTGTTGAATGCCTCTACCAACCAGTCAAGTTGCAGTTAAAAGGATAACTTTCAACCTGGGCCCCATTTCCCCATGTGTATGTGTGTGTATGATTGATAGGTACAACGTGTTTTAAAATTGGTTCAGTATTGAGGGAGGTGGATGCAGCTGGCAGCCGCGAAACTTGTTATAATGGTAGATATGAGGGCAAATGCGTCCCGTAAAAGTTTGTGCATTAAAAGTGCTTTTTTTTTTTTTGCCACAGACCAGCTCAGATTGCCAGTGTCATCTCTGTCAACAGCATGCAAAGCGTCTCTCTTACCCTGTGTGTGACGAAATCTCGTGGGATCTTTGCTTGAAGAAAGAAGTTATTTGCCAGAAGAAAATAGAGGACAATTCTCAACTGCACTCTGGGACAACCAACTCCGCTCTGACCAGCTCTCAGCATGGCTCCTGTTTTCTTCCGGCAACAAAGAAAGATCCCACGAGATTTCGTCACACACAGCCCAGAGCAAGTGAAGGGTAAGAGAGACGCTTTGCATGCTGTTGACAGAGATTACACTGGCAATCTGAGCCGGTCTGTGGTGGAAAAAAAGTCAGAATACCAGAATTAATCAACCAAACATTTGGTTTCTTCTGCCATGTGTCTGCATATATGATGTCAACAACAAAACACTAGAAATTGACAGTGTTGTGTGGTAGCAGTGCAATAGAAGAATCATACAGGGTATAACTACAGAAAAAGACAAGACAAAGAAGGAAAAAAAAAAGAAAAACAACAGCAACAGTCAGCTTGGTTATATTTCACCTTTTACAGTGAGCATGGTTACCTCATCCTGCAAGTCATAATTTAAAAAAGAAGAAAAAAGACATAAATTCGGGGATAACTGGGAAAATAATTTTCAAAGCAACTTGCAAAGCAAGGCCCCTACATCTTTTTAAATTTCTTGGAAGAGCCCTTCACTGTATATCTGATTTTTTTCCAGCTGTAAAATATTTTAAAAATTCATTTATCCAAAGAGTGTGGGAGGGTGGTATTGGTGATTGCTGTAACCAATAAAGTTGCAAAAGCTATTAAATCTGCTTGGTGCATAGACAAAGGTAATTAAATAATCTCTTAATCTTTATTTGTAGGAATTCTTTCTCATTTTATTAATACTTTTCAGTGGTTTTGATTAATATTTTATTAACTTATACTGGGAGGCTGCTAATCTTTAAAACTTATTTTTTTAATTCCTTCTTTTTTGTTTTTTAACTCCTTTATTATTTGTGTGTTTTTTTTTAGTTATGTCAATATGTTATTCTTACATTACATATTGTATCTGTACATAGTTTTGTGCCTGCAACTTCTGTGGCTGTAAGCAATAAGTAATTAAAACAAACAAAGAAACAAAAAAACCCCGAAGACTTACGATAATTTCTGCAGTAGGCAGTGAGGGCTTCTGAGTCCCATGCAGAGTTTCTTCACTCCCTTATCTTGAAGGTTGTTCCCAGACAGGTCCACCTCGCTGATAATGCTCTCATTTGACGCAAATCCTGATGCAAGCTCTGCACAACAGCGATCTGTCAGGCTGCAGTGACTCAGGCTGAAATGAAACAAAGTTATAGGACACTGTTCTCAGTAACATAACACTGAGTAATGATGAATTATGAATTATGTTCTGAAAATGACTTACTTGAGAGTTTTCAGGTGGCTGTACGGATTCTTGAGTCCAGCTGAGATTTCTCTGACTCCCAGATCTCCGAGGCAATTCATGCTGAGGTCAAGCTCTTTCAGCTCCACTGCCTGCCAGTCTGTTTGTTGCAACAACCCACTGTAGAGCTGTGAGACTGAACACAGGACCTTTGCCAAGTAAAAGCAACCCCTCACTGTGATGCCACATCTTGAAACACTGGAGGGAAATAAGACGAGATGTTAGATTTGATTTGATGGTTTAGGGGCATTACATTATCAGTACAGGAGCATTTTTAGTTGAATACAACACTCAATCAAACTTGCTGAAGTTAGGCATGAAAAATTAAATTATTCTAATTTGATATCTGTCATACTTTTTAAAATAGTTTGATAATTACTTTGAAGCTTCCTCAACCTCAAACATCAAAATATTCCACATCTTTCATAGATTCTCAATATTATTCAGCTTTTCAAGCCAGTGATGCAGTTAGAGTCAACTTTTCAATTGCAAACATTCACATCTGCAACATCAATTGCCTTCTCTGGTCTATTTCAAGGTCAAGGTCAAGGTCAACTTTATTTATACAGCACATTTAAAATAACTGAGGTTTGCCAAAGTGCTGTACAATCTAGAGAGCACCAAAGTATTAAAATAACAACTATAGAAATAGAAAAGTACAATATTAGAGCGCACAGCACACAAAAAATATATTAAAGTGTAACAACAGAAAACAAAAAGTGCACAGTAAGTACAAAATTCAATAAAACAGTCCATATACTGGCCATGTTCGGCTCAACATGAATCAAAAGCCAACAAGAAGAGATGAGTCTTCAGCAACGACTTAAATATCTCCAGAGTCTGGGCAGATCTAATATACAAAGGTAAACTGTTCCACAATTTAGGGGCAGCCACCGCGAAGGCTCGGCCACTTTTAGTTTTGAGCCGATATCGGGACATCTAAAAGCAACTCATTTGATGACCTCAGTGCTCTAGCTGGTGTGTGAACATGGATGAGTTCAACTAAGTACTGGGGGGCCAGACCATTCAATATCTTAAAAACAAACATCAAAATCTTCAAATCAATCCTGAAGTGGACAGGAAGCCAATGCAGAGAGGCCAGAACCGATGTGATTTGGTCAGTTACTATGAAATCCAAGGAGAAAAATTAGAGCGTCCTTACTTGAGTTTTTCCAGGCGACACCATGCATACATTCCTTCGCAGAGGAGTCCAAATCCATCATCTTTCAAATCATTGTGGCTCAAATTGAGTTCAACCAGAGTGCTGGTTTCGTACTTCAGAGCTTCCCCGATGCTGCCACAGCTTAACACAGTGAGGCCGCAGTGGTACATCCTGCGAAAGAGATACACAGATATCCAAAATTAAACTGGATTATTATTTATTCATTTATGTTGGCAAGCCGAGCTGAATGCATTTATTCAGTATGAAGCCACACTTACTCCAGCTTTGTTAGTTTCGTTATATCTAATCCTTGAAAGAGCTCATTGGCTCCTTCGTCTCCGACCATATTGATGCTGAGATCCAACACTTTGAGCTGGCCGGAGTTCTTCTGCACAGCCGAAGACAGATAATAGCAGCCCTTTTGCTCAATGTTGCACTGTGACAGTCTAGAATGAAAAAATGACATTTCAGCATAACAGAAACACTATAAATGTCAATGTTTACAATGTAAAAGTTAACCGTCTATAATCAACACATTTAGTTTGAGTTGTGATTTTTTGTCTTTATTCAGTTTTAAGATAACTGTTTAGTGTCAATTTCTGTGAGTCATTTTATTTTTTTTCTATTATAATTTTTATTTCACCTGTAAAAAATATATCTGTCATTTTTGCTATCATGATCATTTCATGAGCCAAAAAAAATGATTACTTTAGTAAAATGAGGAACCTTCTACATTTTTATTGTTTTGATATTGATTTCATATCAAGAAAAAGATTATTTTCAAACACTTACTTGAGTGTTTCCAACTGGCATTCAGAAGATCCCAAACCATCTGCAAGATGTCTCAGTCCGTCATCTCCTATTTCGTTCATGCTGAGATCCAACTCTTGCAGTCTTTGAGCTTGTTCAAGGGTTGTGGCCAGGCATTCACAGGCACTAGCGGTCATTCCACAGCCTTGCAATCTGAGTGTTTTCAGTCTGCAGTTTTGATCATTCAGCCCCTCCACAAGTTTCCTGACTCCGTCGTCACTGATGCTGTTGTATCCCAGGTCCAGCTCTCTCAGGTATGACCCTGCTGTGCTCAGGACTGCAGCTAAGGCTGGACAACACTTGTTTGTCAGGTTAGAGAATCGCAGCCTGCATAGGAAATGGGAATTAATGACATATGACAAACTAGGGGCACCATAAATAATAAGGCTGGCAATTTTGGAAAATTAAAAATGAATAATGAACAGATCCTACTAATAACTACTGTGTTTATATCCAAAGCTTCTTATATCTTATTCTTCTGTGAAGTGGGGTTGTATGAGATAGTTATCCATAGTCAGTGTATTATATACAGTAGGACGCCCACAGTTTGTAGAAGCAGCAGGAGTATCCATGTCGGAAGCTAAGCAAAGTGCTACAGTGGACAGGGTCAACAGCAAAAAATATTTTAGCCACCTAAAAAAAAACTACATTAATTCAGGTGTACGCTATATTTACAATATTTTCACCACTTTACTTTGCTCTCAGACAGCCTTTACCAATGGGAAACTGCAGTTATATAAGCCAAATCCAGCTCTGTTTTACCTCGCAGAATAGCGGAGTTGCTATTCCATCACTGTCTCAATTGGCTAGTTTGTTTGTTCATTGAGTGACTTCAATGTTTTCCAAGGTCAGTTCGGATTCACCTACGTCACACAATAAAACAAACAATCCCACCAATCTCTTAGCTTCATACACCCACACCTGCTGCTTTTCCAAATTGGGGGCATGTCAATCACAACCTACTGTAGTAAATACACTGACTAATGTGGATAAGCACCTCATACAACCGTACTACAAAACATCCAAACTATCTCTTTAACATGAGGATTTTCAGATTTAGTAGTGTTATACAACATTGATATTCTATTGAGTGAAGTTTCAGGATCATATTGTAACACTTTTTATACACAGTCCCTCAATTTTTGGACAATCATAGAGTGTTGACCCCTATGGGTATATGTAAACATAGACGAATTTTAGTGCCTGTACACCCAGATAACAAAAAAAACAAAACAAAAAAAAACATTTTTTCTCAGTTTTTGGTATTGGTTTCTTGGTTTTGAGATGGCCACCTGACAGATGTTTGTCACCAGCCAAATATAATAGAAGCTAATTAAATTTTGTTCATAGTGCTCAAAGAATTGGAAAAACATTTTTTTTTAAAAACACACACACCAGGAACAATGTTCTGGTTGGTCAGGATATCCACAGATTTCACTGTATATATTTTTATTGGAACTATATTGAAGAAATGGTCGTTATGAAAACTGCTGACTGTGAGGTCTGTGACGTATCCAGTGTAACCTTGACATTGTTTCTTTATGGTAAAACAGACTGCTATTAAGTCTCATAAAATGTAATTTTTAATGTTATCAACAGTGCAAACAAAACTCCATTCAATTCAAATGTACCAGAGTTTCAGAAGCAGACCATCTGCACAACACAATGCAGAGGTGTGAAAATAGTTTTTTTGTTACTTGGGTGAGGTGACAATTTTAAGCACTAAGAACTTACATTAAAATTCATTTTGCTTGAACACAAAGCCAACTCAGTCTCTTGGAGCTATACAAAGTCAACTAGATTTGCTTGAAGTTTTTGAAGATGTTTCATCTTTAATCTAAGAGGCTTCCTCAGTTCTAAATGACTAGAAGTTCCCCATTAGTCAGGTAAAACTGAAGACGTCTCTTGGATGAAAGGTGAAATGTCTTCATGAACCTCAAAAAAGTCCACTTGCCTTCGTACAGCTCCTGGAGATACCACGACCTGAATGCCTGACATAGACAAAGCCAACTCAACAAAAATGTATATGTCCAAATATTTATGAGTGTATTTATATAAATGATAGAGTTTTAATCCAAGGAGTACAAACTTACATGGCTTTCCTGGATTTCAAAATATCTGGCAGCACCTTGAAGAGTCTTTCATCACAACTCGTGGACAAGTCCATTTCAAAACTATCTCTCATCCCTTCGAAAGCTCTGGTCCTTTGCATCATGATTTGCCACTGCATTGGTTTGACTTCAGGAATGGGAGAGAAGCCAAACTTCAGAAATAACCTGACTTCGCACAACAAAGCCTGGCTGTCGTACTCCCTCAGAGCGTGGAACACACCCACAGCTCTTTCAAACAAAACGTTGTCCAAGATCCTCCTCTTGGTGTAGGTAAAAAGCCCATCGGTGGGCTCCAATGTACCACGTTCCTTAATGAGGCCAAAGATAAAGCGAAGAAAGACATCAAGGTGCCCCCCCGCAATCTGCAGCGCGTTGTCCACCAGATTCCGATAGCAAATGAATGGGATAGGTTTTGCTTCAATGGAGTCAATTTTCTGAGATGCAGCCAAGAACTCCTGAATGCTCGACTGACCAAAGCGAAACACTGTAGTGTCCAGCAGCCCCTTCTCTTGCCTTAACACAAGTGGACACTCTTTGGAGAAAGCTGACGCTTCCTCCACACTTATGTCACACCTCTGTAGATCATGCTCGTACATTACATTACACTCTCCCATCCGTAGCAGTGCTAGTTTTTTCAGCTTGGCAAGAGTGTCCGGGTTTGATGCTTTGATCAGATTTGTGTACATCTGGGTGAGACTCAAAGGATTGATTTTAAACCCATCATCTGCTTTTACATGGTTCTTCAAAACATTTGCCATGATGTTGCAGATTGCAGGTATCTGAGAAAGGAAGTCCAGACTCTTTGATATTCTCACATGGTGGATGGCTTTGTTGGCGAGATCTTCATTACTGATAACTGTGCTGAAGTGCTGCTCCTTCTGTTCACGATCGAACCCTTGAACCTCTGAGATTCCAAGCAAATAGCAACCAGGGATTAGTTTTGCTGCTGCATTTCGGGTTGCTATCCATATATGAGCACTGGGAAGTAAATTCCCCCTGATCAGATTGGACACTAGAATATTCACTGTGCACACCTCAGAAACATCACTCACTGTGCGACAGCTGAAGTCTAGCGGGACACGATACTCATCCAGTCCATCAAGGACAAACCACACTTTTTTCTCATTTAAGCTGGGAACGTCAAGCTCCTGAAATTCAGGATAAAATGCCTGGAGAAGTTGAATTAGGCTCAATTCGCATTTTATCAAATTCAACTCCCAGAATGTGAGAGGAAACAGGAGGTGGATGTCATGGTACCCTTTCCCCTCGGCCCACTCCAGAGCACAAGTCTGCACTGTTGTAGTCTTTCCAACTCCACACACTCCCAAAGTGATGACTGTTCTTTTGCTTCTGTCATGTTTGCAGTCACATGATAAAAAATCTGCGAGCGGAACTGTTTCAAAATAAAGCCAAGTATGAAGGTCCGACTTGTCAACATATCTAAACTCATGCTGGCTGTACCTAGTTGACGCGAGGTCCTGCTTTAGCTTCAGAGAGCAAAGTCTTGAAGGAAGAAGTGACTTTTCAGAGTACGCTTCATTCAGTTTCTGGTATTTGTTCTTCAGTGTGGTTTTCAGACAAGATTGGAGATCCATCAGAGAGACAGAGGTTCCTGAAAACATATGAAGATGGAGAGTGTAAACAACAAAAACTATTAGGTAATATTCAGCTACACAATACAATAACAGCTGTCTTGGTTGCAAGGGTCTTATTCTTTTATCAAACGAGGTTGTTAAAGCATGTCTACAGCAGCAGAGACAAAAGGGTGTTCAGGCTTAGGGCTGTATAATATGAAAAAAAAAATCATTTTCATGTAACAAAAAAACAAACAAACAAAAAAACAAAAATTATCTTCTGATTTTTTGTTGTAGACTGTACCAAACAAGCATGTGCCCTTACAATCGGAGAATATGATTTGTAGGTCAAGGCACAGATGTTAAATTAACTTGCTAAATCCCTACATTTAAACACAACTTTTCTGCTCACATAAGAGTGCTATATGAGAAATTCAGAAAAGAGAAATATCATCTTAGCATGAATTTATCAAATGTTGAATCAAGGCAGCATACAAGCATTTGCCTTGCAAGCCTTGCAATACTTTTTCAACAATGCATTCTGTTTTGTGTTATTTTAGCCTTTATGCTTCCTAATACTGTAACTGTAAGGTTTTGAATAGAAACAAAATTTGTGAGAGATACAGAAAAGAAACAGTAAACTAATACAGTGATGTACAATCACAATCGTCATTTCGCCTTGTGTAGACCTAAATCCTGGTTTTATTGCGGTGTAAAGTCAAGTTTGAGACTTGGCCTTGTTATCTGTTATAAATAATCTAATAACTATTATTTAAAAATAAATAATACAGCATATTCAACAGACAAAATTAATGCTCCCGAAACGTATTTCCTACTCTACAGTATTTAATATTCTAATTTCTGCACAAGTTAAACATGAGACATATAATGTTGTGATACTGTGATGAACTTCCTGCGTCATGTTTTATCTAACGTTACCTAATTTGACATGGATGTTGTCATTTTCATTTCTTAATTTCAAACGTAGGAGTGAAACTGAAACTGTTGAGCCAAAGCAATATTAAAATATGGTAACTTAACGCTAACTACTTTCTTTAAGCCCATTTCAAGACATTTATTTAATGAGACGTGCGTTTAAAACGACATGTTGACTGGATACTGAAAACGAAAGTAACATTAGTGACAAGTTACGCCCACCTGAAATCTGCTAGCTTGGTAGCCATAGCTACTAAAACCGGTTAATGCTAAAATAATATCTTTATCTTTAATTGTTATGTCTTAGATGTGCAGCGTTTGTTTAGTTGAATTTACTACTCAATCAATCATTTTGTCTAACAAACTTACCAGGAAACAAGTAGTGCACGTAAGTTAACTCTTCCTGTGCAGACACGGAGACGAGACTGTGACGTTCATGTGAGCATTAATGAAAGTTAAGAGTCAGAGAAAAATGTCATTGTCATGTCATCCGTGTTCATAGTTACCGAAAGTGTGACCAAAACTACATCCTTCTGTCGGACACCCGTGCAGGGGGGTTGAGCATGGCTGTTGTCAGTCAGGAAGATCTGCGGGTGTGCCTAAACTCAAATAGACTTTCACACTGCTTCGCCTTGTGCTGCCCCCGTCTGGTCAGATCTGTCCATGACAGTGCTGACTGTTGGAGGCTGATAACAGATGTACAAAAAAACACGTGGCTTTAACCCTGATTAACTACTTTTATCACGGCAGCCATATTGATATGAAATAGAGAGATAAACACAGAGTTACAAGTGATACTAATTAAGGTTCCATTTAGTATCGCAGAGCATTTCCACTGAGCAAACATGCACAAAACAGCAAACTCTTGACCTGAATGAAACGACCCTTTATTAATATCATTGGTAACACCCGTGTTTACTCTACTATTCCATGTCAAAATGGCTGCTGTGGAAAAGGTCTATAAAAGTGACAAGATTATAGTTTTAGGAAGAATAAAATATAGGATAAAATAGTTTCTTGCACTAAAATAGTATAAAAAACAATAACGTGAAAGTGTAAAATGTATTGCTGTATATTTAGTGCTACCATCATACATGACACATTTATATTAACCAATTAAAAAATGACAAAACAATTCACCAAATTCACATGGCAGCCATTTTCATCTGACATCATGCTTGGGGTGGGAAGCTCAAATGTTGTGCTGGTGTGATCCAGATTTTTAGTCAAGACAACAGCTAACATTAACATTCAAAGAAATCCTAGCCAACGTTACTTGCATCATTAGTGACACACAAAACACACTGCTAAAGTGCATGTAACTTCATGCTTGATGTAATCAAATGTATAAAATATAATGAAATAATAATTAATAAAATGTGTATGTTTGTGTATGAAACATTACACAGAAATTTGTGTTCCAGTGATAACATTTATGAGGTCAGGTGAAGAGACAGACAACATCGATTGCAATTTTTTAAAAAGAAAAGAAATTCTGGTGACACTACACAATTCAGAGGCACTGCCCTGAGTCAAGAGTAGTTTTTTCCACACTCATCTCAATGTATTTATACCATCAAATAAGATCAAACATAGCCAGTCTTTACCAAAGTTTGTAGGCTGACAGATTGTTGATCACAGTACTGTGTAGATTGACTGATAATAAAATCATGATATTTGTTTGTTCATTTTTAACACCACCCAAGATTAACATTATGTTGCTTTTCAGGTGAAGCTTCTCCCATGAGGGTCATTATTTTCACAATCTCTACAGGTAGAAGCACGTCATTTGTGCTCTCCACACACTGTGGTGTGTGAGGTCAGTTTTTCCCTTTTTTCCAAGCCAGACAAAACCTCTTCCCATCTCTCATCCTCTTCATGCATGGAAAGTATCCAAACAAGGTGGAAGTATGACAGTGGGGCTACCAGCATGAGATAAGATGCATGAGACTGACTGAAAAAACTGACAACTCTGGAAGACCTCCACTCTATTAGTGGATCATCAAAACATTACTTAAATCCAGACCTCAGTCATTAAATCATAACAGACTCTTCCCCTCCAAGATGTCAGGAAACCTTCTGATGATATGTATTGCACCATTTTATGTGTAGTATGTTGTGCATGTGCATACAATATTACTATGATTTTGTACACTATGTTTGGTGTTATTTACACATATGACAGTTTTGAGAAGACTACTTTAAATATTACACCTGGTCAGATACACAACACATGCTCAGATATAATAAAGGCAGCATCTAGTAATAGAGGTGTGCCCAATTTGTGATTTGAAAATACTTTACCAGGTCTTGTCCTTCTGAGACAGTTTAAAGGGACACCTTACATTTAGACCCCCGTAGCAGGTTCTGCAACTCATTTAAAATCACTTTAACTTCTATTGTATAGTGTTTGTGGATTGAAATATGCGTATAAAATGTGAATTACATCTTATAAATCCAGTAAAATGCTCCATTGTTTTCATGCAGTCAGTGTAATAATGTGCCACAAAGAAGTCTGATATTGCACCCTAGAACTTCCTCTTTAAAATAATGTAGCAATAATGTATTTCCTGAAAATAATAATATGTTGGAGTCAGCAGCCAAGCAGTCTCTTTTGGAGAATTTTTTTTGTATATTTCCACAGTCAGCTTTGAGCTTTCCTTAACAAACAGTAGAAACAGTGTTGTTTAAAACTGATTTTTGAGAAACAACTGGCATAAACCCAAGTCCACTATTGAGTCCAGTACAGAAATATTAAATCAGAATACAAATCTTTGTCACTTTAGTGATGAAATAGGAAACATTTGAATATAAAAATATTTCTACACAGACATATAAACTACAATTGACCAGCAATTGTAGAAAATAAACATAAGAGCAATAAAAAATCATAACTCTTACAATAGTTCATTTTACTTCTTAAATCAAGGTTTTAGCATTAAGTTTTTTATCTGGGTCATTTTGATAAAAGCTGACTAATCACTGGATGACAGCTGAAATCTTTCAGTAGCAAACAGTATGTTCAATTCCTTTACAAGGCACCTGGGATAACAGCAGTTAAGGCAAATGTTAGTTATGTAGAATTAAATTTTAAACCACATGACCTCTGCTTTGAAGGACCAGTGTGTAGGATTTAGTGGCATCTAGTGGTGAACTTGCAGATTGCAAACACCTCACCTCACCCTCCCATTCCAAGCGTGTAGGAGAACCTACAGTGTCTGTTCTGGGCTACTGCAGAAACACACGCACCATCTGGAGATATAAAGGGCTCACAAAAACAAGATTCTTATAAAAAAAATAATGTTACAAGTAAAAACCCTGCATTGAAAATGTTACTATTTAATGTAAAAGTAATCAATGCAGAAAAATGACTCAATCTTCACATGTGAAAAGCTGGAACCTTGATATGTTTTTACATGAAAAATGACTTACACGATTATCAAAATAGTTGCCAATTTTCTGTCATCAACAAATTGATTAATTGTTTTAGCTGTATAAACTGTTCAAAACTTCATATTCTATAAATTCTTCACGTTTTGTGTGTAAAAATCTTAATTTGAAAAAGTACTAAAGCTGTCAGACAAATCTAGAGTAAATGTACTTATTTACATTCCACCATTGCTTATGGATATTATGTTCCATTTCTGCCATAATCTGCCAATAGATCCCCCTAAATCTTTTACACTGGACCTTTAAGGATGTTATACATGTCCAACAATCTGAAGAAGTTCTCACCTCCACTTCACATACTAAAAATCCTACAAATCAGCCTCTATACACAATCCAACTACTTCCGCTCAGCAGGGCCAAAAGGACTCTAGATGGTTGAATTGTTGATAACTTGAACTAAAGTAGCAACAAACTTACCATTCTTTGCCTTTTTGACCCAAATCTGAACCACAGTCTTGAGGTGTTTGAAACACCAACACTTTCCAGAGTCCATTCTACTCCCTCGTGGTTCCTCATGACAATAAATTACCTCATGGCATCATATTTGATTAAAGACATCTTATATCTGCATCGATATGCCAATATACATCATTCAGACATCCTCAAATCTATCTACAAAACAAACATCTACAAGCACCCTACATAACTATAGTTTAGGATCAAGTGCGGCAAGCTTTTACTTTCTCCTCCACTATTCAACTTGAAGGCAGTTTCCATTGTGCATGACGGCAGGGATGCAGAGGTTAAGGTTAGGCACCCTCCTGTACAGAAAGTGGAAGATCTGTGTACGGGGACGACTGTGGAGCTCAGCTTTGATTCGTTGAGGGTGTGTGTCCGGAGCGAGCTGCTGGCTTGTGTCCTCAGTTACCAGAAACAGTGCATAGTTCTCGGGGTCGGGGATCTTGAACTTGTAAGCGCAGAGTGAGCAGACCTCCTCTGTGGTTGTGTAAGGATGGACGAGCAGGGTTTTGGCCGTGCAGCCTGTGTCCATCTCCTGCAGGGCTACACGGAGATAATTCTACAGAGAGGAACAAAAAATGATGTGTTAATGTTTGGCACCACAGACAGAAATCATCATTACTGATGAGTCAAGCAGGCCGGCAGAAAAAAGCATGCAGCTGTGGCCACAGAAATACAAAACATGCAGTGGTTAAATTTTCCACTAGAGGGAGCTTTCTACCAAAATATAAAATCACAGATCCAGATCCACATGCTGTGATGTTAGTAGAAACTGTAGATATCCCTCTTCACTGACGAGGGCCAGAACACAGCATGTTTTCATGCACCTCTCCAATGCTGAACATGAAGTTTGGATGTATTTGGAATTGGTACAACTTAGACTCACTGCCTGGACGTTCAAGGTGGGTTCAGGTCAGGCGTGATACCTGAAAGTCGTCCACAGTCGGTGCTGAACGCTGGGCGGTGCGCCGGCGGTGCCACTGGTGCAGAGTGTTCCTGGCCTCAGAGCTCAGCACCCGGGCTGCCTGCTCCTCCTGAAAGTTCTTGATGAGGGACATGGCTCCGTACGCGCTGGTCAGGTAGTAGCCCCCTGAGGGGTGGTAGAAAAGAGAGAGGATGTTTAAGGATGGACGGAGAAAAAGAAACCAAACAGGGCTAGTTATCTAGAAATGAAACCAGCTGACACTACATGGACTTGTAGAAAAAGTCATCCAGAAGGGTCAAACACTTCCTCATTTGAAATAAAAATTCATAACAAAAAGAATAGGTGATTTTTCAAAGGATACACATCACATTCAAGCTATTCTACAATGAGCTTATGTGCCAGACAGGTTGACGCTCATAGGAAAATATTTCATTCTGGGAGGGTCCGGCCCCCTTTTCCTTCTGAACCTGTTCCAGCCCATTCATATCAAACACCGACTGGAATTTCCTACTAATGTCGTAAGGATTTTCCTTCCTACGCCTATATTTCTCAAGAACTCTCACTAAACCCTCCTGCAAAACAAAACTCAGCTGAGATAGTTCTGGTAACAGGCCTGTGTTAGAATGAGTGAAGGAAATTAAGTGAAAATCACATCATCATAGAAAGGACTCCCCTACATAAACACAGCGGGCGGATATAATAGAGGAAATATTTGTAATGGAGAATGTAACTCATATTTTAAGAATGCAAGAATCTTAGTGTGAACAAAAATGGGAAAAATGAACAGTTTACAGATCCCAGCGAAATGACACCAATAACAAAAATGTACAGTGGATGGACGCAAAGCTGTGAGATTGGGACTGTAAACTTAAGATGTATAAACTCCAACTGTTAAGGTATCGAAAAAGAAAATGAGTTTGAAAATTCTTAAATATTTATTTCAGTAGCATGTGATAATAGAAATGTCTTCTTATCAGTCTGGACGTTGAATATGGCTGTGTATCTATATATTTTTCAAAATACCTGCATTTGTACAGTATATGTATGTACATTTGTATGAATAAAAAGAAAATCATGCAAGTCAAAATGAGACTTTAAGATATATAGTGCAGAGGTTAAATATAGGAATGTACAGAACAGTCCAAAGAGCTTTTAGGCTGAATACTGACTCTTCTATTTGTGATGTAACTACATAGTCACAAAGTAGTTTGTGACTAAGTTCTCAGTAAATTCTCTACAGAAATGAAAGTGTTTGCAAACTTCTTTTCACTTGTTCATTAGACCTCAAATATTTTTTAAATAATGTACAAAATTAAAACAACTACAGGAAACAGTTTCTGTTTTGTTGATTTTGGAGGCTCCTGTGGACAAAAGCAGTAGTGTTTTCACAAAATCTAGGTCAGAAATTAATTTACATGAATAAAAATCTTCTCCTGCTTCTTTTGAACTAGCGTACATACTATTCACTGTAACTTTTGTCTGGGAAAATGTGAACAAAGGCCTGTTTCATTTGATTTCAAGGAGAATCTGACCTGGTGGCAGACATAAAGAACAAAAAAAGCCAGCCTTCTTACAGATGGTCTTGTTTGCTTATGCAGGTCATATAGAGGCATCAGTATTAAATTAAGACTGTTTCATAAATGCGTCTTTCTGGCTTTACCTTGCACAACAAGCTGTTAACACAACACTGACATATTATCACCTTGTAAAGTTGATACTGCGAACATGTTAGCAAACAGTGGCTTAGTTGTTCGTGTCCACTTGATGAATTTTAAGTCCAACATTATTCCCCTTTGAGAGAATGTTTTTCCCTCCACCAACTTCTCGCTCTATAGCAACTAAATGCTCTCACTATGTTCACCAGCTACTCAATAATGTCTGTCTGTTGTCTGGTGCTGAGCAGGTGGTGTGGAGGCTGTAAAAGCAAAACCATGGGTTAAAAGACTCGTAGAGTTGAGGGGAACCACAGAGTTTGGTTAGAATTATCTGTGGAATTATAACATTATTGTGCCTTTGACATTAGACCTACACATATTAATTTGACCTGTTATTTAGATAAACATATTCATTTTAGCAGAGTTAGAAGCAGCAGGAGGCATGTACTGTATGGTCCATCCATGTGCTTTAACATTAATCAGTCTCAATTACTACAACAAACCTAATAATGTAAAGGAGATTGTGACAACTGGAAAAAATACTCTGATGGTGAAGAGTTCTAGTACGTAACACCCACCATTTATTTCTAATGATGTCAACCACTTCCAACCATTCAGCTGGAGCCGTGGCTTCCGTTGACAAACAGTAAAGTGCTTCCTCCTGCAGAGACCCTCTGTTGACCAGGTTATACAACAGGCTGGAACGCACATTAACCTCACACGACATTGTGATCTGACCAGACCTCATGAAGGAAATATCCAACCTCAGATAACTTGATAGATAAGTGGAGGCACATGTGGAGGCACACGTCTTCTGAAAATGTAAACAGCTCAGGAGCCTATGCTAACTGTGTTTATCCCCTCAACTTTTACATGAGCTACAAAGGTAAAAAGGATTGTTTTCCCTTGGTGCTTCTCAGGACTCTTAAAGGAACAGTTGAACATTTTGGGAACTACACCTACTTGCAGTCTTTCTGAGAGTGAGATGAGAAGATAAATATCAATCTCAAGTCAAATGTTGTATTCATATGCATTCAGCAAGACCGTAGATGGCAAACCAGATATTATTTTAGCGGATGAGAGCAGGATGGTAAAATAAGATTGTAAAGAATACCAGCAACGGTAACCCTCACACAAGAAAACATGGGTGATCTTGATAACAAGACGCTAATTGTTTAGGTGCAAAAACAGATACTAACAAGAGAGAGACAGTTCTTCTGTCACTGTCCAGGTTGGAAATTTATGAATGAATGATCTCATGTTTTGGAGGGAATTTAATATTAATTTTAAATTTGCAAAAGAATTTACAGCCATAGCTGTAACATAAAATAATAGCAATGAAAGAATTTTATTTTGATAGATTTTATTCCATTCTCTGTAAACAACACTAACAATATATTGTTGTGCATGTTTTGTTTTGCCATCATACCATTCAGTATGACTTTTTGTTTTTTCCATGCTGTCCAGAATGCTTTGTCCGTCTGCTGCCTGCCTGAATACATGTAAATCTAGCAGAAGCTTAAAGTACAGAACTTGAATTAGCATGTGATTAGCCTAGCCTGGCTGGTCATTGGAAACAGATAGTCTGGCTCTGTGTTTAATATGTGCACAAACAGAAAAGTAAAAATGATCCTTTGTGGTTTTAGGGGAAGCTACACCATCCAATAAGAGTTACAGCATGTATCTCAACATAAAATCCTTAACTGTTATTTTAAAATTTAATGTTTACATTAAACAAACATACAACTGTTGTTTAGTAAGCTTTAGGGGGTTTGATAGTCTTTAGCTTAACTTTATATAGAGCCAGGCTAACCTTTTCACCCTATCTCAGATACAGACAGGAGAGGGCTGATGGCCACAGTACATTGTGTGTTATAACTGTGTTATATACCAAGAAAGTCATGGATCACTGAAATGGAGTGCACTAATAGGACCTACCTTCTCCTTGCAGCAGCGATGGGTCCAGCAGCTCCATCATGTACTGGATCTCTGTGTCCAGCTGAGGCATGTCACACTGAGCCACCACATATGTCAGCATGGGCAGGAAGTCATCAGCACCATACATCCTTCCTGGAAGGAAGCAGACAGAGTAGAGAGGCTGGTGGGTGTGGTGGTCACACAGGTCAGACAGAGGGAGTAACAGACTATAAACTGACTACTCTTTATGGAAAACAATTGAAACTAAAGATGCAAGTTAAAAAACCCACATACCTGAGTTATCCTGCATGATGGTGTAGATGAGTTTACACACACGCAGCAGCACTGACACCTTTTTCTCAGGGGAGTACATCTTCCTCATGTTTAGGAACTTGTGGCAAATCTTCTCAATGGCCACAGGGTCAGGGGGCACAGCTCCGTCCACCCCGAGCTCATGGGGCTTTTTGGTCTTAGCCAGGGCCAGGTTCTCCCTCAGCTGCTGCCAAGCTCCGCTGCTCACCTGTAGACAACAACAGACAGAGTTCATGGTAAGGCTAATTTACCCAGTCTAAATTAATGGGTTTTTAGAGTATCTCCTAAATCTCTCTCATTTATGTTTTTTTTTTCTATACTTCTTTGATGTATATGTATGTTTCTCTTTTTTATTTTGTATCTTGCTCTTCTACTCTCTCTACACGTACAATACAATACACGAGTTTTTAACTGGTTATGAAACTCAGTCTCAGTTTAATACTGATCTCTCCATATGATCTACATAAGCCGATAAAACCATCAGCGAGAAGACTGGCTGTTTTTATATAGTTGCTCTTAACGTCTGCCACTGGGTTACATTTTCCAAGAAATCAGATGAAACAAGCCTGTATTTACATGTTTTCAGCCAAAGTTACACTGAGTAATACAACCAGTTAAAAAGTAGCAGGAGGAGGTTTTTATTTAGAAATTTTTATTTTTGACATCATATTTTGTGGTTATCATGGTGGAACATTTTTATCCACAGGGGCCATCAAAATCAACAGAAGTCCCTCGTGGTAGCTTTAAGTATGCTGCATTAATTTTTTCACATTTTGGCTGAAGGCCTCTTCTGTACAAACATTATACTACCTCTTGGTTCTACCTCTCCTGTTTATAGACTAAATCTGGATGAGAGAAGCCTTACAGTACATCACAACCCTGTCTTGAGAATGCCCATGCCCCCCTTTGGGTGATAACAAGCACTATAAATGCAGCCAGTCAGTATGTTTGTTTGTGTCATGCACTTCATCGCAGGCTCGTTTATGATGTTAGACCTGTGTGCCGATTGTGTCTGTAGATCAAAGTGAATCAGAAAAGAGTCTATGTGGTGGTTTCACAAGTTTTTACCGTGAAAAAACACAGCCGTCCCATAAAATACCTGCTTCTAGAAGGGAGTTTGGTTCAACAGTATCACAGCAGCAAAATAAAGTGTCTTAATGATAAAAAAAAGTGACAGATGTCTGAAATACATTGCCTGAAGATTCAATGAGGTAGTTGTATGTCAGATTCATCCACTTTGATGGAGGCAGACTGTACGGACCCTAATTTCTTTAATTTTTGTTGTTGTCGTTGAAAGGCATAGCATAACCGTTCACCTAACTGGGCATATGTTCTGCGTTTGAATTGGCAAAGACTTCAGAATTTGAATTGACCAAATCAAATGGTTGTTTTCAGCCAAAAAGGGCTGACGGCATTACGTAGGAGAAAAGTACCTGGATGGACTGTTCTCAACCATTGTGTCATGCATGTTGTCCCCTTGTCTCTCTGCCAGTCTGAAACAATGATTAGCCTGAAGCCAAATGACCATAAACCCAACCTATCTTCATAGCTTGCCCATTGGCTGATATCTGTGTGGATGTATATGACTGGTTATCTTTATATTTTTTACCCTTTTCAATTTTATTCTGCTTCATATCTAGCCTATTTAAATACTAGTAGGAATGTGTTTTATCTTGACCTTGACGAAGGCCACAATGTCTCATATGTTTTGAAAAAGTGATCCCTATCTAACTAATCTTAAAATATTGTGAAATACTACATTTATAATATTGTGAAATAAGATAGTAGAGAGACAGTTAAATGTTACAGATCCTGCTTTACCTGGAAATCATGTAAAGCCACCTCGATTACACTCTTCAGAGGCTTCAGGACACACTTGTGCATGGCCTTCTCCAGCACCTGGTCTGTAGAGGACAACAGTAACACACACACACACACACACACACACACACACACACACACACACACACACACACACAGAGAGAGGCCACAGATAAATGAGAAACATACATATTTGATTGTTAATGCATACCAGCAGATGAAGAAATCATTGAATCCACAAGCAAACATATGAGTCAGATTTTACAACTGAGTGAGCATCATTGCACATTGAATAAGACCAATGACGGGATACATCCCTTATTCCTTCCTTACTGGAAGGCTCTCTTGCACAGTTTATAGCAAAATAAAATAGATCACGGCCTAACCCAAACCATAACACTGTCATAAACTACAAGAGAAAATTTTCTGACTTCCATATCCTGTCTGTGCCTTTCAGCCTCAGATCCTTTAATTCCTGAAGGTGTTATTCTTTGAAAAAGGGGTCACATATATACAGGGTTTACACTCCTTTGTAATGACACATTTCAAAGACTTTTCAAACTATTTTTGAAGACAAATTATTTTAACATCAAGGGTATTCACATAGATGTTCACATCTATGTGAATCTGACCCGGCCATTGACACTAAATGTATAGAAAAAAACTACTTGTAGTAGCTGTAATGAAAATATTAATATAGACCCAAATACAGTATTTTTATTATGATTTTTAAATTTTTTATCATTGATTCAAATTAAGCAATATCTCATTAAATATGTACACAATTGTGTATTAGTAGGTACTATTGTACGGCCAAATTCCACAATGTTTTTTCTTGCTTTGGTGTGATCAATAACTAAATAGCTGAAAATTGTCAAAGGCCATTTTATCAACTATTTTTTTATACTGGGAAACATGTCCTGAAAAATGCAATTTTGACCCGATAATGATAATGATGATGATAATGTTAATGATAATGATGATGATAATGTTAATGATAATGATAATGATAATGATAATGTTAATGATAATGATAGGATGAAAGTTTATCAGGCTTGGCACAGATGGATAAAAATGGTATAATATGTGAATTTTTGAAATGATGGAGCATGTCCATTAGGTTAAATCCAAGCACTCATGAGGACCTTTTTATTGCTTGGTAAATCCAAACACTTTTAAGGTCTTGATTTTTTTGTAATCCTGCCTAAGATCAACACAAGTAGCTAGAAGTAGCAGTATGCATTTATCCTACATCTATGTCTTAAATAGTATATACAGAGTAACAACTAAATTTGTACAGCTCACAAAAGTTACAACCAACTAACCTCAAAGTTTGACATTCCAAGAACTAAAAATCAGGTTTTGACAGATAACACTGTAGAATATACATTTGCTATTTAGCTGAAGGGCAGTCTGAATGTTTTAGTGAGCTGAGTTAAAGAGTGGCAGATTTGTTGCAGTCTGACCTTGACTGATCCACCTTGGAAGCAGATCCAACATGGAGCTCAACTCTATACATAAGTATACCATTCATTCAGCTAACATGCAGTAAAAAGTTGCACTTGGACGTCCACAATGGCTCCATCTGTACCTCACCTACATACATAGGCTTCAAATAACTTCCTGCCTACCTCAACTATGTAGCCTACAGAATGTCGCATTTACACAATTGTGTCTTATTGTTCACTGGCAGCCCTGACACAGCTATTCATGCACAAGCATCTCCAGCCTCCAGGCAGCATTTATGCCATGCTTATGAAATGAACTGCTACACAGAGTGTTACAACTCGTGTAAACAAGTGAGCGTGCAGATACAAGACTCCTGTTCATGTGGAGAAATTTTTGCCTTTATGGTGAGTCATTGTGAATGTGCTCCACCATTCACACTACAGCACAAGCCTCCGCACTGTGTCTAAGAGCCAAGTGTCCAAGTGCTGTGGGTCGCTCGAGGTAAGGGTTTGGCACTTGGCAGTCCTTTATTGCTCACTGCTAAGACAAATAAATCTGAAGTCAAGAACAAGCAGAGGCCTGAGGCGTTTACAGAGACTGGATAAGTCCGTCAGATCCACATGTGTACACAAGGAGGGGCACAAAGGCTATTAAGGACACAAAACTGGACACACTGTAGGCACACACACACACATTTTCAGACTGTCAACTTCCTGATTCCCTGCAGAATGGCCCACTTCCTTTGTATATTGAGCAATGTTTGTTATTGGGTTTTATCTAGAATACAACCTGTTCAAAGGCTTCCCTCAAAGAAGAGTCTGTGATAAACAGTGTATTCACGCACACAATAACAATCACAAACACTAAAAACTGTAGAAAAACTCTCAAAGTGATAGCAAACTTTAAAGCTGCAATATGCAATATTATTTCATTATAATGTTAATTGAAATGACTCATTTTAAACACTGCATGTCACTAACAACATTAAATTGAAATGTTCCTTTAAAACATAGGCGACTGTGAGTGTCCACTTGTATTTAGGTTTTTAAAAAGCTGGATCCTGAATCAAACAACCAATCACAGTTAGCTTGAATGTACCTAGCCAATCACAGCGACTCTGTACAAGCAAAGGTCATCCAGGTTCTACGTTTATTTATTACCTCTGAGTCAGACATACCTAGCAGAGTAAAACAGACGTTAGATTGCTATGACGGTTGACAACCTTGACCTTCCACTCCAAGCCCAGCAAAACGGGCACAAATGTTTGTTGCGTCATTCAGTGGGTGGGACTTAGTGGAGTGATACGAGGCGAATATTTTGCATTGTTTATGTTCAAATTGCCTCCTGCAGGTTTAAATTTGTGCAGTTTTCTGGTTTACAACCCAGATATGACAGCCTTTCCTTTTCCTTCACATCCTCCCTCTCTTTATTCCTATCCAGCCACAGCCATAAGTTAGGGTGTGTGTTGACAGTCATACACCCGCCCAATAATTCATCATTCTACCTCTTGACCTCTCAATTAGTACTTAAGTATGGTAGGCAGGATAAATACTCAAAAAGTTTGAACTCCATCTCCTCTTTTACACCAAACACAAAATATTTAGAGTAAAACTTCCCAAGATGTCAGACTTTCAGTAATAACATAACTACAGTCTTTCTTTCTGTAAACACTCAAACTCCACTTCTCCATTTTTTTAAACATAGTATGTGGGATTGCAGCATGACGTTAGCAAGACTGCGTGCTCCTGCCCGTAGGTCTGACTTCTGATTTTACAGAGGAAAATGAATTGCTGTAATTTTGACACACCTTGTAACTGTCTAAATTAACAGTTTAGTTAAGTTTAGTTTAGTTGTTTAGTGCATATAGATTTTTCCAAGGGTAGAATTTCAGCTCAGATAAAACTGTTAAACTCTACTCAAACTTCTGGTTGCCATATAGAAAGCATTTCTTCACATTTCCTCTCTCCAAAGGGAACATTTGTGAGTGTGAGACGCTTTATGTGCATATCTGTGGTTTGTCAACACAACCAGAATGCATCACTTCTCTGTCTCTCAACAAGGCTTTGCTGTTGTTGCTTGTTTACAATGAACAAGGGATGTGAGATGAGTGCAAAGACATAATTACATATTCATGCAAATACTCGGGTCCAGAATAATCAGAGTGGAATGAAACACCCCTTTCATAGAGCTGCTCTCAAGCCTGCAAACTTTATTTTTACAATCGTGACCTCAGGGTGTACAAATTTTAGTACTAAGATCACAACAATACTTTAATTTGACCCCCTGTTTTTCTATAAAACCCTTTTTCCACACAACTAAAGAAGCCAAAGTTGTCAAAAGGCAAATGTTGTCTAAACACAAGCAGCTGTACAAGAATTTTGCCTCAATAAATTAGTCGAAGAGACTCTGTGTCAGACAAATCATTAAATGGCAGCTTTTGGCACAAAGTTTCTGATACTCTGTGTTATAGACTCATTTCATTAGGTATCAAATTGAGGTTAAACGCCAAGCAAACCTGATTAAAATACAATTAAACTAAATTTCTGTCTTTCAAATTGAGCCTCAACTGCACTATGCTAATGCCAACCAACAGCAGCCAAGAATAACTCACTGGGGCACAGCACGCTGGCATTTCTGTAACTCAACACCGGTGAGACAGACATGAGACAGACTAATATGGAAAACTTCAACTAGTATGTCTGATTCCCAAGACTATGGCAACCCTGGCCACTCACTGCACATTGTGAATGAATGAAGTCACTTCGAAATCTGTCTGTAGCAGCACTAAAGAGGTTTTACTTCTCAAATTAAAAACCGGAAGGAAAACTGAAGGTATCTGAATGCAGTTTGTGATGGGATATGACTAAAACATCCCACACATGTCCATGCATGAACAAGATGTGTCACAACGTCTGAGCACACAATCCCACCATGTAAACAACAAATCTCAAAAGTATAATCAACTTCACTGACTTTGTCCGACTTACCGATCTGATCCTCAGGTATGAGTGACTCTATTGGGGGGTCCAGCTCGGAGCTCTGGCGCAGGTAAGCTTTCATCTGTGTCATAAACTGCCTGAGAGTCTGCAGAAAGTCCATCCCTGACGTGTGACAGCCTCGGTTCTCCTGAACAAAGCTGATGTAGTCCTGGACCAGGGAGCCAAAGTAGGAGCTTTTGTCCCTGGATAGCTCGGCAATCCTTTTCACTGCCCGTCTCTCCGGAGTCATGAGTGAGCTGAGCATGCCACTCACCTTGCGGAAGCGTCCCTTCAGGGCCCTGGGGAGGATGAAAGAGCCGCCGCTCAGGCTCACACCAACCCTTCGCCGCCGTGCTTTGAAGGATGGTCGGAGGCGCATTTCGAGGTCTGCCTCCAGACCGACCCCGTAGTCTTCCTCCTCGTCTTCTTCCACGTCCTCGTCATCATCACTGCTGTCCTCCACTGGGTCTTGATGATTAAGGTGTCGGGACGGGCTAGGGGCCAGGCCCAGGGAGAATCCAGGAGACTGTGAATATTCCAGTGAGTCAGAGGAAGAAGTGGACATACTCATGTCACTGAGTCGCTGGCGTCCCCTCTCATTAGGAATCGATGGACTCCCAGCGTTGTTGTCCAGTAGTACATCAGCAGGGACAGCAGGTGGAGGCTGGCAGGGTGGAAGCTTGGCACGGGACAGAGCCTTAGCAATGGTCTCATCATCCAGGGCGATGTGGCAGCGGTGAGCTTCCAGGTCAGGCTTCTTCGGCCTCGGAGGAGGTGGGTTTGAAGGCACAGCGATTGGTGAGCTGGCAGTTTTGGAAGGGCTGCTGTGCTTGGCACCCATCGATGGTCGAGCGGGTGCCGGCCGCTTGGTTGAGGACTGTTGTTGCTTCGCAGATGCAGCAACAGCCACTGGCATGCTCTTGGGTCTGGTGGTAGCTGGTGGAGGGCCAGGTGGAGGCGGGGCAGGGCGCCGGCGTGGCATTGAGCGTGGGGGAGGGGGGCGAGGGGGAGGAGGACGCAATTTGCCGTTCAGTTTGATCTTGTCCACGTGTTGCTCACCACCTTGATTGCTGCCTAATGGCTTCTCAGACTCTTTCCCTGCATTCTCTAGGTTGTTATCGGACCTGACGGCATGTGAAGCTGGATGGTCCTCACAGCAGTGGTGGTGGTGATGAGTCTGAAGAAACAGTGGGTTGACGAAGCAAAGAGGACCGCTGGAGTGTCTTCTCTCCAAATGAAAGGAAGGTGGAGGAGCGTGGGACCGTAGGGTTGGTGGTGCACTGTCACAGTGAGCCCCGATGTGCGACCCCTCAACCTCCCTGTTCCTGTTAGTTCGCTGGGGGCTGAGGGTACGGCTCAGAGGACGACGGGGACAGGGAGAGGAGGGACGCTGACTACACAGGGCAGAGTCCCAGAAGCCTGTAATACACAGACACAGAAATATTAACCAACTTTAAGTCAAACACAAGCTGTTCCTTTGACAATTCCAAGTCCACAGAAAGGCAATATCCTCAACCACCTACTGCGATCAAGACTCTCACACCAAAAGATCAGTTAAAGAAAAGATGTAAAAGAACAAAGACAGCATTCTCAACTAGTTCTCACCAACAGTTCAGATGTTTCCTCAAGACACACACAGAAACATTAACTAACTTTAAGCCAAACACATACTTCTCCTTGGACAATTCAAAGTCCCCAGAAAGAGAATATCCTCAGTCACCAACTAGGACCAAAGTTTTCTCTTTGCATGTCTTTCTTCTTGCTTGTCGTCTTGAAGTGCGGTGAGCTCTGCCCTACGTCTCTTTGCTCTGAATCACTGGTTGCCGACACACAAGCAGACACACACAGAGGGAGTCGCCCATGCTAATCACAGAGTGGGAGGGCACTAAACACACCACACGGCACACAGTTCCAGTTCCTCCACTCCCTCTTCCTGCTCTGTTTCCTTCTCTCACACTAAGATATTGAGCAGTATTTCCCTGGAGCTCATCTAGTTTCAGGATCATTCTCTGTCAAATTAATCCATTGCTGTCTGCAAACCTTCGTTATATGATTTTCCTCTCTTCTATAGTGCAACAATATGGAGGACATGTGCTCTTGTATGCTTTTCCACTGAATCATTCCATTGTTTTCAACTATTTGGCAAGACCATTCTCATGTGAACACACTCAGCTTTAATAACCACTTGAAAAGAAAGATTCCACTGTATCCTAGTATAATTAAGTAGTTAAAACACAATGATTTAACCAAACTGAAAAGACTAGGCAACAAAGCATACCACTTCAAATATCATGCAGTGACTGCAGCATAAGCCCAGGGACGACTGCTCCTGCGTGCTAAAAATGGATATGTTAACTCCTACATTCCCGGTGCAGTAAAGGAGCAGGGCCCGGCTGATAGAGCGGTTTCATATGTCTTGTGATACTTCAGTGTCTGAAGACTGAAATCTGCCTGTGGTATTCTTACTGGTCCATGTGAGCAATGACCACCTGACGCTGCGGAGTCTGTCTGCAGAGCAACACTGCAGCAAGCAGCCCACTCAAATAGCACATATAATACAGACTGACCTCACTATAGGGTGCTGTTCCCTTTGATATATGTCCATGTTTATATGTGATATTTGATTAAAAAGAGACATACTATAAATTCTCTCCACATTTCACTTGTGTTGTTCCTCTCATAAGTAAGTAGCAGTGTCAAAATGTAAAATTATTCCAAGAACCATACATGAAGGGTTCCCTGGTATATTTTCTTTTTTGCAAAGGGTGGCTGGCTGAGAAAAATTGAGAACCTCTGACATAAGGCAATCATATAAAATAGGGGAAATTAGAAATAAAGGCATGTCTCTATGTAAGCATTTTTCAAACTAAGATTTGTGGCCGTTTTCATAAAGCTTCCTAGTACTTAGAGTTGCTACTAGTGATGAAATTCTTAGAATTATTATAATTATTATAATTATAATAATAATAATAATAATAATAATAATAATAATAATAATAATAATAATAAGTTATTCACAAAGAATCCTAAGGTGAAAAATAGTTATGAGTACAGAGTTTCTTAAGCAGAGGAGAAAATCCAATCCAAGCAATGAAGGACAACCAGTTCATGAAATGCTACAGATCAGATCAGAGATAATGTTTGTGGTTGATTACAGTAAAGATGTGTTCACATCTCTTACCAAATGCAATAATACTCAAATATGAGACATGAAAGTGATCACAACACTAAGATATTTGGCAACTGGAAAATGCAGCAGCGATGACTTCGCTTTGTCCGAACCTTCATCTGCAGAGTGATCATCACACAAACAACGAGAGTGCTTTCACACCCTCGTATTATGACACAGTTTGTTTCATTTCCACTGTGTGTCTACACCTAGCAGGTTAACAAAGAGCATTAGTGGACATAGCAGACTACCCCCAGTAATCTCAGTAAAATGTATTAAGGACTAAAATTACCAGCATGGTATGTAAGTAAATATAATATAACTATCAACATGTGAATAGGCTGCTGCGTAACTAGGCTGGTGATTTCAAACATTTGTTGGCTACTTTTAAAGCACAGCTTACAATTTATTCAACTGAGATGTTCATTACATACAATAGTATTCATAATAACACCATGTTCTACAGTCAATTTTATTTCCTTTTTTTTGACCAGCCAATCATATTCTTTAAAATAATGTATGTGTCATATCTAGCAACAGGGTCAACCATACCTCCTCACTAAGATAAAAGTTCTGCTCCTTGTTCAGAGTTGCTCTGAGAAGTTTCCTAATACACTCCTACACCAGGACCCCATGAAAGTTTTAGGCTAAATTAAGAGCTCTCTGAGTATTCTCTGAATATTGAGATCACACAAGCAATATCCTGGATGTCCACTGACAAAATTCTGACTGGGATGCTCATGATTCCAGTGAATGACAAGAGTCTAAAGCCACGCCTCTGACTGCCTTACCCTGACATTCTTACTGCAACACAGACCAATCATCACTCCTCATGCCTAATCCTAACCAACCCAACAACTAGCATTAGTCACAAGGCAACGACTACACGCATGCTAACAATCTGTAATTGACATTCCTATCAGCCTCTGCTGTACTTTCTGTTACTGACATTTATTTTGCAGGTATTTATTCATAAACTTGTATTTACTAAACAGAGATTAGTTTTAAATTGAGCAACAGAGCTGTGTTTGATTTTAAATCGGGAGCTACTCACTCCAATTTTTTTGTTAACTCTGATCAGAATTTTAGATTAAATTAATCATTATAGGTGCAACCCAGTCTGACCAAAAACAGCAGCAGTTAATAAGCTAGCATAACAACAGTCTCCATGCCCTCTGGGAAGGCAAATCACCTGCAAATTCACTGCAATATTCAAATCTCACTGAAGCTGTTTGTAATGTGTTTGTGTTTCACATGTGCGTGCTCAGATTCCACAACACTGAATGCTGCAGTCTGCCTTTTGTCTTTAAATAGAAGCTTTCCAGTGGAGAAGGGGAGTTTCCCTCCATGACTTTATGAGTTAGCTAAGAAAAGCTCAAGCTGGCTCACACTAAAAAGCATATTTCTTCCCCTTCACATCAAATGTTAGAACAGCAATGTAAAAGCTTCACAGTGCAACACCCTCTTCCACTCACATGCAAACATACAACAGTAAAAAATTAATGCATGTGAGTACCTATGACACACTTTACTGTACATGTTACCTTAGCACTCATACTTGAAAGCCTTGTGTGTTTTCATACATATCTGAATGTGGTGTGATGGTATGTGTGTGTTTAGAAAGCACACGGCCTACTGGAGATTTCCACTTGCCACTCCCCCCCCACACACACACACACACATACGCAGCGAGCACTGAGCTATGTCGTAGGGTCCTACTGTAGGAAGCTGACTCACTGCAGTTTCACAGCAGCTGAGCCTAGAATAACTTGACAGAGATGAAGTGACTAAATCTGCTGTGAAACCAGACCTGAATGGTCAGCAGCATGAACTGAAAAAACAAATAAAAGCTGTGCACACAAAATACTGCCTGTTTTATCTCCATGTGTTGGCTTAGTTCACTGACTGTTTGCACGTTAGAGCAGGTGTAGCACTCACAGACACCACTGGGGTTGGAGAAAACTTAAAGTACCTTAAAGTATCTTAAAGTACAATAGTGGGGTTTTAACTTTTGAGGTGTTATCTTGTATACTTATACATTTGTTCAAAGAATAACATGTTTTTACATTCATCCTAAGGCGCCTTTTGTTACAGTTTATGCCAGTACAGCATGAAAACTAACTAATAGTGAACATTTGGTATGCTCTGTCAAACATGCTCATGTTTTCTGTTTATGTCAGTCCTGTCGGAGATCGTTTTCCCATGATGGTATGCTGAAGGTCACTCTGACATTTGCAAGTTGGATTTCACTAACAGAAACGTCACATTCTTCTGCTACAGATGTTGAGAAATCAAACCCATAAGAAAAATGAGCAAACACAAATGAGGACCTCATGAAAATGATTTCATCCTTTAATTAAAAAAAAAAGACTCAGTTGACTGTCAAATTTCTTTGAATGCCCCAACAAGTCTCCATAACAGTCCCTGCTTGCTGTTCTATGAGCAGGAAATGACAATGTTTAAGAAGTAGTACAACATTTTGTCAATTACACTTATACAGTTTCTGTGTCACTCTCATTTTTCTGTGTTAAGATTTCTGCTATGGAGCTTGAAGGCAGGAGGCAGGAGGTGACTAACCTGCGTCCTGCATCCATCACCTACATGAGCTGTATCTTCCTGTTCCTGCAATTGATAGGTTTGTGCGTCTGACGTTGGTGTTTTTCAGCTCAATTCAATTCCTCTCTTACAAATGAATTTTTATAAAGTTGTTGGACCAATCCTCCATTAAACAATTAATCTCTGCCTCTCCCCCATGCGGTACCACGCATCTTTTTCTTTTGTTGTGTTGTTTTGTTGTGTCTGCAATTTTGGTTTGGATAAAACTGACAAATCTGAAAGTCTGAACTAAACCAGGTAGATGTGAAAAAGCCTCAAAGTTCAGAAATCTCCCTACCAGCACCAATGAAGCTAACTACTTTGAACACAAACAACAGTAGTTCTTGATGAAACAGACACACCCAGCACTTCTATAGTGTGGGTACCAAACCTGACCACTGCACTGAAATGATCAGACTCCAGGAGAATGCTTTGAAAAACACTTAGCATTAAGTATTAACTATAGATATTTTAGCTGTGTGTTCATACAGAACAAAGCAATTAAGTAATATATGGGCCTACCTGCTCCAAGCTGAGCCACCTCTTCCAGGTCTTTCTGAGTCTTTGCTGATGCGATGGCCTCTGGGAGTTTGAGTGTGAAAGGCAGGACATCCCTAAGTGAAAGAACAGCAGGCAAAAAATGTGATAGAAAATAAATAAAATAGAACAAAAGAAAGGTTAACACATGGGGGAAGGAAGGACCTGCAGTAATGAAATGCTATTGCCTGTGAGTTGAATTATAAAACTTTAAATGGTGATATATCTGTGTACCTTTATGCACTTCTGACAATAACAAGTAAGTGATTCCATCTCATCAGTTCAGTTCAAAGTGCAGTGGTTTATGGTTAGAGTGCACATTTCCCTCATGTGACAGTGATATGCCCAAACAAAAGTGATGATGCTGTATGTTTGGTTGGCAAAACAAAGCCTCAAAACTGGCATACAGAGAAGTGAAAATACTTTCATTAATATAAAAATGCTGACAAACCCTTTGTTTCCATTACAAAGTAATCTAAATATGAATTTAGAGATGCAAGTTTGAATTGAGAATGTAAGTTAGTCAGCTCACAAAATATAACCTGCATCTGTAAAATGTAGGGGGCCCGTTTGATGAGTTGGATTCAGTGTTGTTCTGCTTGCAGCACAGTTTCTCTCCATTTCCTGTGTCTGTTGTTTTAACTCCTGCTGTATCTGTCTGTGTCTCCCAAGCTGGCACAAGCTAAAACAAGAAGTGAGAGCTTCGGGCTCTGAGAGCTGACTGCTTACTCGACAAACAGTATTTTCATCCATGGAGTTTCCATCCTCGAATCACCCTCTCACCACAGAGCAAAACACGCACACGCTAAGGGATGTGATGGATGGATGGACAGAATAACAAATGTTGGTTGTTTACCTGCTAATACAGTAGAAAGCAACCAGGCGGAACAGATCTGCAAAGCTGATCCCAGATCCCTCGAGAGAGAAGGCTGCAAAAACAAATGAAATATGTACTGATTGAATTTAGCAATCAGACCAGAACCCAAGTAAATGTGGTTGACTACATAACATTTGCAATTGGAACATATACAATAAATTTATAGTTTATTGTAAAACTTTCAAATATCCTATAAACGTGCACAGGGAAACACTTTATCCACACCAATCACAAAGTTAATTTTTATGACCCGGCCCACCCGACCAGCAGATTAAGCACAGTGCCCTAATCACTACAAGTGGGTAATTTCACCATCTACGTTCCCTTCTCCAACTTGCCAAAAACATCATTTAGCACAATTAGCAATGTGCCAGAGGCAGGTGGACCTGTCTCTAAAAGAGAATAGGAGATGACATGACGACATTCATCGGTTTCATTCATGTTACACTCGAAACACAACTGTGACAAATTAAGACACTAAACACAACACTTTTGCACTTAGCACCTTAGCACTCAGATTGTGCACTATTTAAAAAGCAAAGTGGACTTGAACACATCTTAAATGCACACACACCAGGCACTTTAGACCATAGGCTACAGATAATCTAAATAAGGCCCAAAGTCTTCAATCATCCTACAAAATATACAAGTATTTCAACATCTTTATCAACGGGCACAACATCTGGTACAGATATCCATGGTATACTTTTAACAACTGAGAATTATACTATTGGATGGATGAAATTTAGTACAGTGCAGGTTCAGTACCAGGGTCCAAACTCCTCTTCAGCCAACACACTTATTGTCTGATCAAGTTATTTCTCTATCTGTTTGTTCCTGTACAGTACCAACACCCTTGACTTAGCTTGGAGCTGTCTAATCTGAGATGTCTAGGCTCTCTGTTATGTATTTGCAACACTGTCTTTCAGCTTTTAGTTTCAACATGCAGTCACATTCATCACTGACTCTTCAAAATGTAAGACTGAGGCCTCGTTTCAAGAAATAATTTGCATATCAATGAGCAATGTGAATGTAAAAGAGACTTGTGATTTATATTTTCATATTAAAAAGATAATTTCAAACCATTCATGCTCAGGGGGAGTATAAAACAGCCGACTATACAATATGAGGGGCCAACTGGAGAGCAGCTGACCCACATCTAAAGGCCAGACCAGGCCAAAGGCACTCCCCTCCCTCCCTCACATGTGTGCTGTCATTTCAGCAGGGAAAATCCACAGCTGGTATGTCATCACACTTTGGCTCTGTCACAACTCCATGACTAATTCCAAATACTGAAGTACAGAACTTCGACGTAGGACGTATTATTGTAAGATTATAAGCATAGTTAGAAATTAGATGACAATATTTGCTTAAGTGTAATAAGTTTACAGCTGTTAACCATTAAACATGTGAATTACATTTTCAATGTTAACTAAAGTCATTCACAGCTGCAGTATGTTCCCTGTTCAATGTCACTCTTGACGCAGTGCAAACAAAAATGTGACCAAATGCTGTGCAAGTCACAGTTAGTTAGTAGAGCAGGGAATGTGTCACTGCAGCCACATCACGTGCACACCAATACCTCATCACTTTGTACAAGATATCTAGTGGGATCGTCATGTCAAAAGACCAACACGCACACACGCACACACACACACACACACACACACACACACACACACACACATAACTGAGCCACTAATGTCCCTCCGGTCACACACTCTCATTTGGGTATGGGTTTATCTTTGTACACAGTATGCAGAGGCAGAGAGGAAATGACATCTTTAACTCTGTGACCCACAGTACAGTGTGACTGCAGAGGTGGCTGTGGTTCAACAAGACGTAATCAGGAGACCAAACGAAACTTAAAAAAAAAAAAAAAAAAAAAGAACACTTTGAGCTCTCGTATCCATCAAGGCCATTACAACTTACATAAAGTCACCTTTTTATAAAATGCATGAGCTAACTTAACTGACAACAGCAAACATATTTAGCACAGTGTCAGATTCGTCGCATGTGATTGTCAATCTATTTGACAGTATCTAATTTATTACATCCTGATGCAGGTAACCCCACCCATCCAAAACTCGCAGGTAGAGACACTTAAAACAAACATGTTGCTCACTGTACTGGCTCTCTCTGACAGGGAAGTGGCTGATGGGAGTTCCTGACTGATCCTCCTTGAGACGCACAGACAGAACCTTCCTCTGCAGAGCAGCTGACTTTCTGACCAGGAATACCTGCATCATGAAATCAGAAGTCATGAAGCATAATGCAATCTGAGATAATATTCAAGCAAGACACGTTAAAGGAACAGTTTGGATTTTTTGAAGTGGGCTTGTATGAGGTACTTATCCATATTACTTACAGTAGATGATGATCAACAGGCCCCCAGGATTAGTACTGCTAAGGAAGCTAAGCAATGTAACTGCAGTGGACAGGGTAAACGGCAAAATGTATTTTAGCCACCTAAAAAAATGGAAAATACCGTTACATGGGCCAAATATTGTTCTCTCCAAAGCAACCAGACTGCTTTGGCAAAAAAACATGTATTTTACCTCACAGAACACGGGAGCTGCTGGTCTACTGCTGCCTTGATTGGTTAGTTTTTTTGTGTGTGTGTTATTGTGTTATTTCAGCAAATCCAAACTAATCATTGAAAACACTGAGGTCACGCAATAACTCTAATAAACTTACAGATCAAGGCAGCAGTGGTCCAGCAACTCCTGCGTTCTGTGAGGTAAAAATTAATGTTTTTGCATAGAGAGTTCGATCCATTCAGAGAGTGATATTTGGCATGTACAGCTTCAGTTTTTGGTCAGACGAGGCAAAGTAAAGCCATGAAAATATTTTAAATGTAGTATACATTTAGACCAATTTTTTTAGGAGGCTAAAATATGATTTACTGGTGAATCTGTCCACAGCAGCACACTGCTTAGCTTCCATCACAGGTACTTCTACAGCTTCTCCAAACTGGAAGCATGCTGACTGCCATCTACTATAGATAATTCACTGACTATGGATGAGTACCTCATACAACCCCACTTCAAATATTCAAGCTATCCCTTTAACATTATATCCCAGGATGGTGAGCACTCACCCCTGGTGGCTGTTTGAGCAGTATGTGGTTGGCCTCCTCTTCACTAACGGCCAGGAGCAGCCACACCGGGTGGGTTTGAGTCAGCCTGTCCAACACGCTCATCCTCCTCCGCAAGGAGTCGTACCCCGAATCTCTTTCACCCCCCACCCCGCAGCAGTGGGGGGACTGCAGGTAAACACCGCTCACTTCACTCTCCAGCCTGGCAGAGAGACGCAGAGTGAGACACTTTTGCCATCTGCTGGTGAAAATGAGTATCGAAGTATAGTCATGTTTACAAATCAAACTGAAGGAAAATCAGATTTAACAGAATGTAAAACCATACAGAACAAGCTGTCTCATCAAGATAACATTTAAAATCTTCTCAAGGATAAAAAGAAAGACTAGTCAAGTTGATGAAAGTTTTGATTAAGAGTGTAAGAAGTTTGGGAAGAAAGTAAATAAATAAAGGTCTTACCCTTGTAGGACCATGGGCTCCTTGTCAAGTGCTGGAGACGTCTGAACCATCTCCTTCTTCAGCTCTCCGATCTCCAATGCAAATGTGTCAATCAGCTGGAGGGAGACAGAAGGAGAGGCTTTGACTTAGGAGGGAGTATCAGAAGCAAAAGAAGAAGAGGAGGGGGAACAGCAATAAATGAAACCAACAGCATTGCTCCAACGTGAATCAGAAAGGAGAAACAGAGACTTCAATACGGAGGGATTGTACTGGTCATGTATAGAAACAAAGGGCAAGGAAACAGTTAGTCACTTTTCCTGTGTGTGAACCTCATTTCCTATCGGCAGGAAATATGGGGACAAAGCATTGTCAAAAATGACCCCTGCCGAAACATTTTCCCAAGTCGTACCGCAGAGATGCACGTCACTCTTTCCCCAGTGCATCCAAATCTCCTATGTCACGATGGACTATTTTTAGGCTGACAGAGATAAAGGTTGTTGCACTGTTGTTTAAATCATGTTAAGCACTAATCAGCCACCAGAGGGATTGGCTGGTAATAACTGTACATCTGATAACAACAGTGTAGGAATTTGTCCTTGTACTGTATTTAGTTTTGGCCCACAGCTATTTGGGGATTCAAACTGTGATGAAACAGATATGAAATGTGTTTCAAAATCTCTGATACCAACTTCACAAAGAATAACAAAGGGCTTTTGTAGCTGTCTGCCTGATAGCGTTGACATTTCTTTCTTTTTTAGGATAAAAGGACACACATAAAGATGTGGGACTAAATGGAACTTGTCTAATGATGCTTAAAGCGCTCAAAAAAACAAAAAAAAACAAAAAAACATTTGAGAAACACCAGCATCTCTTTCCAGAAGTCATGACCCAGATAATCCACAGACCAGTTTCATGTAGGACCTATTTTCTTTCTAAAGCGTGCATCTACCCATGGATAAGAGGCTTGTGCTCATGACAACACATGACATATACATTAATGGTGTCCTCTTCAGCTGAGTGTTATCTAGTTCCATTATATTTGAATAGAAAGCAGACATCTCTACAGCCATTATGTCCAAAACTAACTAACGCCAAAACAATCTACAAACAGATAAACAGCACTACAGGTAGGAGGAAAAAAATGTATTTTAGATTTTAGGGTGTACTGTCCCTTTTAAAGTGTGCAGAGTTAGCTATTAGTAGTTCTTATGTGCATTGTATAATTGGATATACCAAAAAAAACACACTTGGATGACTTTGATACTGATGAAAAACATTATAAGGGATGTAATTTTTCTGTGATTTGGAAGTTAATTTCTAGATGTTAACTCAGGGGCAATGATATTCTCGGGAAGTGTAAGTCACCCTGAATCTAAAAATATGAGCATCATGTCTGTGTGTCCAGATTTGACTGAAGCAGAAAGAAGCAGAGTGCAAGTCACCAAGATTGTCTTTTTCTACCTACATAACAAAGCTAAAATTTGACCTTGGGTCTTTTCTGTCCATGACTAGCACAGAGATCTTAATTCACTCCTTTGTTTCATCCAAACTTGATCATTTAAAAGTGTTATTGTCTGGTCTGCCACATGCTGGCACAAAAAGTCTTCAAGTGGTTAAGAATGCTGCAGCTGGAATCTCAATTAATGCTTTATAAAAGCTGTACTGCAGATATAAATCTGAAATTTGCGACAAATCATGAATTTTGATTTTGAGCTATAAAAATGAAATTTCCCTTGACAATTTTTGACACAAATTGTAGAAATCTGAGTAAGAATCTCAATTACCTCCATGAACTGCGTGTCACAGCCTCTGCTGCACAGTTAACTATGATGATAAATGGTCAAATACAACTAAACAACAATTAACTTCCCATTATTTTTTATTATTATTATTTTAAACTTTTTTTAACCTTTACGTTTATATCCAAACCCCCTCCCCAAAAGCAGAGAATAGAGTTGAAATATTGCTCAGCTGAATAAAAATGACAACTAATTGTTTTCATATTGTTTTGTTTTTTCACCCTTTTCCTCCCTCCCTCATTCCACAGCCCTCTCGGGGATTCAGAGCCTCCTCAAACATGTCTGAGCAGATGTTGAAATTTGGAGGCTTTACCCTGAAGATCTGGGTCAAACGGCATTATATTGTTACATCTGGCCACCGAGCAGACCATAATAAAGACCAGAAATGTGAGGCAATCAAGGAAAAGCATGTCAATATAAGATATACATGGAAAATCTCTGTCATATTATCTGAGCTGCTCTGATGTGGTAAACTCCACCCATGTTGTCCAAACACAAAGAATCATACACGAGTATTACTTTTAATGACGTTTCTGCTTCAGTTATACATTTCAGCCAGTAGGAGGCGTCCTTTTCCAAACTTTCCTCCACCAGCTGGGCTCCAGGCCAGACCACAGCCACCACAGGCCTCTCTTTAATTCCCCCCTCGCAGGACTAAGTGGAGCCAGAGCCTCAGACTCCTCCTGGCTTTGTGTCAGCTCAAAACTCTATTTTACAACATGAGTCGACAAGTTAGCTCAAGTGAACTCTGTACAGTCCAGATACAGACCAGGGATGCTCAATTTGAACCCAAGTGAAGACAAAGAGAGCTATTAAGAGTCTCAACAACTGAGCAGTGCTGGAGAGACAGCAGCCAGCACTCTCACACAGCAAAGTGACATTTTTCCTGTCAAAAGCAGTGAGAACCCTAAAATCAGATGCCACAAATAGCCAAAGTGTCGGTTTAAACTCCTAAATTAGTACTGATACGCTATGGTTGGATCCCAAAGAGGGAAACATTTGGAAAGTTCTGTCCTTTCAGACCTCTAAAGAAGGAGCCTACAAGCTGTTGACAGAGATGAGTTTGTGGGTTACAAAGTTTTTGTGACTTTGATTTGAGTATAGAGTTTTTATTGCTGTTTTGTTATTGGTCATTAGTGATTATTATACATATATTTATAGATACACACTCAACAAAAATTTAAATGCATCACTTTTGTTTTTGGTCCTGTTTATCATGAGTTGAAGTAAAAGGTTTATTTCTCTAAAACTGTTCACAAATTTGTTAAAATTCATGTTAGTGAGCATTTCGAAATGCATCCACCTGACATTCGTGGCATATAGAAATGCTGATTAACAAAAAAATTGTGAACAAATTTGAGAGAAAACCTTTTTTTGTGCACAGATTTTTACTTCAACTCCCAAAAAATGGGAGCAAAAACAAAAGTGCTGCATTTATATTTTTGTTGAGTATATAATTATATACCTATTTTATCACATACTTCTGTAGATAACAGTCCTGTCTATTCTTTACCTCTATTTGTTCAGCTTAGTTGTCCTTGTTCTTAGCTGTTACTGTACGTTGGTTAAAATCTGACTCAAATTCCTAGCATGTGTGAACATGCTTTGCTGATAAAGCTGATCCTGATTCTGATGTAGAAACTGAAATTCAAGCTGTCTGACTTCTTTCAATCAACTGAGGGACAGAGGCAAGGATGGATTACAAACCAGGCAAAACTGTCCCTTTTCCCTCACCACAGTCATGTTCACTGTGTGTCAACATGCATTTAATAATCAACAACCAACACGATAAGGGCCCCAAAGGTGGGTCCTGCTTTATTACATATCTTTAGATAGTCAAGTTTGTGCCTTTGTGCTAACATGCTGCATAATCTTAAATTAACTTGTGTTTAATCAAATTACTGTGCACTTCTTTGACAAACAGCATTTGGTTGTTTAAGACTGTGTGGTCCAGTAAGTCAGCAAACATAGGCTACTCACGAACTTCACTTCAACTGATGTGAATAGATTAGCTTCATTATGAAGTTGTTTTTTGTTTTTTTTTTACAATAACTTAAAGCTATAGTTGGTAATGTTGAGAGAGCTGTTGGAGAGCTAGCAAGATTTGAAAGTGGCACGTCCTCTAAGCTCCACCACCTCCTCCTCCTCCCGTCAGTGCTCCGTCCAAAACCACGCCCCACGTCGAGTAAAAACTCTCAATGCTCCGTGCAAGAAGCACAGATCCTATAAATTAGATAAGCAGTATGTACCGACCACCGGCTTACACCGACAGAGAAGCTAATGTTAGCATTGGGCTAATATGAGCTACAAAAGCAGCTAAGTTGACAAACGTCACATATTTCATGAAAATAACAAATCCCCCTGAAGCAAAACAAATAATTACCTGTCCAACAGAAACACAGCAACCTCTGCATCACTTTTCAGGCCCTTCAGATGCCTCAGTTGTCTCCACAGCTCAAAGGCTGCACCGATGTTGACTCTGATTTGTCCTCTAGCTTTATCCAGAGCCTTTTTCGTCGTAGCCTTTTTCTGCCCTGGCTTTCTTTTCTTTCCCTGTTTAGCAGGGCGAGCCGCTACAAGTAACGCTGGAAGTGGTATTTTAGGCTGCATTTTCTCTGCTATAGTACTCTTATGAACTTAT
>JAJHUR010131295.1:64058-102364 GCA_027495735.1 Lutjanus campechanus | reverse complement strand
GGGCAGAGAGAGAGGGGATGACACGCAGCAAAGGGCCGAAGGCGGGAGTCGAACCAGCGGCCGCTGCAGAGGACTAACAGCCTCAGTACATGGGGCGGACGCTCGACCAACTGAGCTAAACCTCCGCCCCGTATCTTACTCTTTTAAATAAGGTCTGTCACTGCTGTTATCCTTTCCATAATGTTGTCACACTAACAATAACAATCTGACCCTGTCAGTGGCAAAAACAAGAACAAGCAAACAAGAATCACCTGCACGCTCCAGGGGTGCGTCAGGATGAGGTGCCCAATAGCCAGTCAGGCTGCTCTGTGTTTCTATCACCTTTCTCCTCGTCCATTACAGTTAGTTTTGTGGTTTGTGGTGATTTTGAGACTCAGTTTGTAAAGTTTACAGCCTGTCATGCTGTTACATTGTTCTGTCTACAATGACCTAGATAAAAAACAAGAGCTGAAACTTGTTTACCAACTACTAAATGACCCACAGCATGTGGTCCCAAGCATATTTTCTAAATGCACCTGGAGTCTTTATTACTTAAAGACGGATTTTTGTGACATCGGAAAGAGAATAACTGTATTTTTTTTAGAGAATACACCATGATTTTTACTCACCAAGTGTTTTGCTAATGTTAGGCTAAAGTGTCTAATGGTACATTTTTACAAAAGCAGATAGGTACACTATGATCTACAACAATAATATAGCTGAATTATGAAATACGTGAGTATTTTGGCCAATGTCATGTTAAATGTTATGCTATATTACAGTAGTGCTGGGCTATTTGTACTAGCTAGTGAGTTTTTAACTTTTACTAGTGTAAGATTCCTGCAGTAAAAGTATAAGTCAATATGTTTATCCTCTAGGTTTTAAATGCAGTATGCTTTGCACCTGTTTCATGCTAACCAATAGTTGTCAAAAGTGTCATTTCAGAGCTGCGTATCACTGGGTGAGATAATTTCTTCTCCCATAAGATACAAGGATTCAATGTGTTGAAATGGGACATGAAATATCCAAGTAGGTAAGTCAACCAGGTGTACGTTCATTGAAATACTTTGCCTCAACTTATGATGAAGAGGAACAAGATTTGTTTCTTTGTACAATAATCCACTGGTTTAGGGACTTTTACACTGTATCTACACATATCATGATTTATTTATTTATTTATTTAGTTAGTTTAGTCAATTTCCCAGTGGATCTAACATAGAGCTAAACTAGCAGCCGAGTCACCACATTGTTCTCAGGTATTTTCTGTTGTGTGGATATTTTCTGCGTTTGGAACATCAAAAACATCTCAAATCTGCTGTTGGTAGCAAATTTATGAAGCTGATTTACAATATTTTTCCTAAACATCATATTTTTATCTGTCTGTTAAACATGTTGTTTTTTAAAATTCTTACTGGCTACAATGATTCTAATTTATTACAATTCCATCAATAACATCATAAGACTCCGTATGATGTCACAGCGGGCCACATTCTAAAAAAGTTTACTACCCCCACCCTGAGCTGATGTTCACATTTGAGGGAGTATTGGAGAGTTTTGAGCATTGAGCATTGAGATTTGAGAATTGAGTATTGAGTTTTGAGTATTGAAGTATTGGAGTATTAAGTAGTGAGTATTGCAGTATTAAGTAGTGTGTTTAAGTATTGAGTAGTAAGTAGTGAGTATTGGAGTATTGAGTAGTGAGTACTGAGTAGTAAGTAGTGAGTATTGGAGTATTAAGTATTGAGTAGTGAGTAGTGAGTATTGAGTATTGAGCGAATTATCGCTGCAAGGATGTTTTCCTGCATGTGCAGAAGAAGAAAGGTACGTACCTGATTTTCTGAAAACTAAACTGTTACTTTAACTGTGCATTGAGAGGACTGGCACTGAATTTTGACACTCTTCATGTTTTGTGTCACTGTTATTCTGTGAATTAGCAAGTTATGTGTCTGTCATATTTATTCACATAATGTTTTACATGTTTTGAATAGAAAAAATGTCAGGTTGGTGTGGAGCTTGGAGACCAGCAGAGCACCAGGCCACAGAAGAGGTAAGATAATGCCCCATAATTTTATTCCCATTATCTATTTATATTTATTTTATACTTGCACATATGATATTTTGTTTGATTTGTTATGCAGTACAGATACACATCACTGTCTAAATATATTTCTAAATATTTCACTTCATTTATCTCTTTCCTCAAAGTCTCCACCAGTATAACAGAATTCATCCAATATTGATTCAGGACATTTTGACTCACAGTTCACAGTTGAATAACCACCTGTATTTTCTATTTATTTCCAGTGTCAATGTTGAGGTCGACCAAAAACAAGAAACAGTGGTCCCCAACACTCCGGCCACCTCTGCCACCACAGTCTCAGCCCCAGCTGAAGCTCCAAAGGAGAAAACTAGAAAGGCTTCTTGGTGGCGCAAGTTGCTCCGTTGTAGAAATGTATGTTTATCAGAACTGAATATTGCAAATAATATTCACTGACCACAGTGGTGAAGTCATCTGCTCTGCTTTGTGAGAATTATTTCATTGTTTAAGATACCAAATGTCGGGTTTGATCACCAGTCATATTGTAGTAATGGTCATAACCTTAAAACGAGGCGCGCATCAAGAGGTTGTTTCTCACTTCCTGTCTCAAAATCTAATGCAAGGCAGCGTACTGTTATGTACAGAAGAATAAAAGTATGGAATGATTTGCATCAGAGATCACACTTTTAACAAGTAAAGTGTTTTTTAAAAAGTTTAAAGAAATATTGGTTGCACTTTATTTCACACTAATAAGACTTAATTTGTGTCAGACTGAACAAAAACTAAAATTCATGTATTCTTTATTAGACCATAAAAACATGCTACTCTAATAACAACTAACAAGCTGAAATTTGTATGAAATTAGACAAAAAACAGAAACAATATATTTTATGAACATAAACAAAACAAAACCCTAATCAGACATAACAAGCCATACTTTGTTTACTTTTTTAATTTAAAAAAAAATCTAGTTTTTGTCTATTTTGATGTAATCACAACTCTAATAAGACCTAAAAACTGTACGTTATAACAAAATAGACAAAAACTAGAAATATCATTTTTTATTTGTCAGCAGACAATCACAACTTCACCCTGCAGACCGACCTCATCACGCTATGGAAACTGTAACTGTAACAACACTGTATATTTATTAATTACTTATTATTATTAATTAACTGGTTCTTGTCTAATTTTATACAAAGTATGGCCTGTTCGCTCTTATTAGGGTAAAGTCTTTTTAATAATGAATATATTATTTCTACTGTTTGTCTAATTTGATACAAATAACTGCTTGTTGCGTCTTATTAGTTTACTGTAAAAGAAAGTGCAACTGAATATTTAATGTCACAGAGCACCAGCTCTTCTTTCAAATACGACATGTTTTGCTTCTTAGTATCAGACTAATGGTCTTATTATTGACGACCTTTCCTGGTCACTTTATTTTCACTTTATTGTCTCTGTTTCATGTTTTTTGTGCTATTATTATCACGTTGAGCTGAATGAAATGACTTACTGACTCTTTTCAGATATAATGTAGGAACGTGATGCTGTTATTGTGGTCACTGGTAGTTTTATTGGTGTCGATTTTGTTTGTTTGTTTGTTGATTGGTTATTGTAGGTTTTGTTGTTATTATTTTGTCTCCTTTTGCCTTGAATTTTTAAGATTGTTTTACATTATGATGTAATGTTACATGGACCCCAGGAAGAGTAGTTGCTACCTTGGTAGTGGCTAATAAATAAATAAATAAATAAACAAATCTCTGTCTCTCTCAGCTGTCTTTAACTGGTTTTGTTTTTATACTCAACAGAAAATCAAACCTCAGACTGTAAAAGAAGACGTGGCAGAGGACACAAACCTGCCATCTTCTACTACAGAAAACAGGTATCAGATTATTTTACAGTCTGATCCTGTTGACTTGATTGAAAACATTATATTGGTGTTTCTTTCATTTTTGTCATCCTCATCACTGTGACTGGATCATACAGGAGAATAATGTCTGTCCTCTTTATCACCAGAGTTGACACCATCAATGAGTCTGATGATGAAGGAGCTGGTGTCCAGGAGGCTTCACCCACCCCTGACACCCCAGTCTCAGCTGCAACTATACTGCAGCCTGAGAAAGACGATGTGTCGACCAGCGTTGACACCATCAACAAGTCTGATGATGAAGGAGCTGGTGTCCGGGAGGCTTCACTGGAGGTGTGATATTTGTTAAATGTGAAACATTTCTCAAACTACCATTTTAAATTAAATATTGTTGCGCTGCAGAGATGTCCTGGCCTAAGTTCTACAGACTTAAGAAAACATCTTTGTTCAGTACACATCCTTACAAAAATCACATAATTATTTTTAATATGTTTTTCAATGAAAATTAGATTAATGATGTAAAAATTAATTCTCCTGATGCTGTAAATCATATATCATATATTGCAACTGCAATATCAGTCAGAAAAATCACAATTAGTTTTCTTTTCAAAATTATTCAGCTCTAATTTGTGTCACACTTGTAGTTTATTTTGCTGTATTTAACCATTTTTCTGTATGTACACCTAACAGGACCTGAGGTCATTGTCTCCAGTTGAGACAGATGATGGAGTAGAGACATGCTATCCATCTGAGACAGACACTCCCCGGAGACTCCCCACTGATCTACCTGTGTCCAGGCAGTCCACCCCAGTAGGTCACGGTGGGAGTCAACAGGTTGAACCTGACAACATCAGTCTGCTGGCATCAGGAGATCAATTTCTGTCTGCCTCAGCCAGCACAGAAAGCCTCTCCAGAGAGGAGCTGGTCTGCCTCGGGTAAGCAGCTACAAAGACACTCATACACACACTGAAAGCTCATATGTTGTCTTTATATTTGTATATACAGTTAATCCAGGTTTGGTTCTGTAATTCTTCCCTCCTGAGATACAGCTGGAACATGCACATGGTGAAGAAAAAGAGCTTCAGTCTGTACATGGTTCTCTCTCTTTTTGTGTTTAAGGTTGCCCAATCTGGCGCAGACTTGCTATATGAACTCCACCCTGCAAGGCCTCCTGACACTGACTCCTTTCGTTCAGGAGGTCTACAGCCAACAGAAGGTGTGGAGTTCTCACCCCAGCTCTCAGTTCCTCAGGTGCGGCACCTCCACGCACACTCAAACAGATCTCTCTTTGGTTTCTCTGCTGACTTTGCAGGTCAAAGTGAAGCAACAGAACCTAAAAATGTCTTCTGCTCTTTCCTCTTGGCTTTTGCTCTTTCCAGAGAGTTTGTGGACATTGCCGTCTGCCATTTCTCCAACAACAAGGCAGAGAAAAAAAGTATCCTGGCTGCCTTTAAAAAGACCATCGCTGAGTTTAACTCAGAGTTTGATGACGACAGTCAAAAAGTTAGTACACTTTTTATTTACAAGTTGTTAAAGTTGTCATGATATCAGAATTTTAAACTTCAGTACAACACTAGAATAAAAAACACTACTTGATATTTCTCTCAATACCACAGCAAAAAGAAAAAAAAGTCTTAGCTACACAAAATAAGATATTTCATACCAATACTTTTGACAACCTGACAACACACAGTTCCAGGCTGATCTTTGCTGAACTAGTTTTAGTCAAATTTCCACTTTCTGACACTATTTGTTCTGTGTTTTTCTGTCCAGGATGCCCATGAGTTCCTCAGCTGCGTGCTGGACATGCTGAGCTCTCTGTACATCGATCTGCACACAGCAGCAGTCGAAATGGGCCTCAGTTACACCTGCCCTGTCAATGCTCACATCGCCTTCCAGATGTTGAGCACCAGGACCTGCAAGGGGTATGAATACACAGCCACACACAGTTTTATGCTCAGGTTGTGGAGATTCCCCATGTTGCAGATGTTGTTAAGTTGAATTGTCCCTTTATTGTGCAGATGTGGTATGCAGTCCATAAGGCAGGAGGACAACATAAACCTGTTCCTGGACCTGGTGTGTGGAGGCTCAGTGAGCAAGTCTCTACAAGACTACCTGAAAGTAAGTGATTTCAGTCCCATTGCTCCGTCCTCACAGCCACCAAATGTTGTGAATTTGTATCTTGTATTTGTATGTTGATATCATGCGTGAGAAGATTCAAACTAAAACCTGCTTCTTGCTCCTGTTCCCTGATGCAGGAGAGCAGTTTGGAGTATCGGTGTGAGTGTGGCGCTAAGGAGTCTTCACATCGGCACTCGTTCTTGACTCTGCCAAAGTGAGTAATATCATCCATCACCTCAGTGCAGTCAGATGTCAGGCTAAACAGTCATATGTCTTACTCTGTAAACTTGCGATCTGACCCTCTTCCCTTCATCTCTTCCTCCTCTAACTCTTTACTGTCAACAGTGTGCTGATCCTCCAGCTGCAAAGATTCAGATTCACCTCCTCCTTCAACCTGAAAAAGGTGAACAGACCCATCGTTCTGTCAAGGGAGCTGGTGATGAATCCTGAACTCAGCATCACTGAACAGGTAAGAATGATATTCAGTAAAGAAAAGGTGACTTTTACTGTCTAAGGGCTCACGTCCACATAGCGTTTTTTTTCTGGCAGAGAGGTGCTGGTAGGGTGCTGCGGAGCAATGGGATGAAGCGTCTGTGCTGGGTTTTGTTTTCTGTGACTATGTCATTGCTGCACAGTCTAGCATCGCCCCGTTGGTCTTTATTCGTATCTATTTAATTGGCATTTTTTTTACTGTGAGCACCAACTGGGAGATGTGCTGCTTCGGTTTGACTCCGCCTGCTTGAAGGTGTGTCTTGATACAGGCATATCCAGCAACTAAAGCTGACAGCTTTAGTTGCTGGATATGAACTGATCTTATAACAAAGACCTGGACTGGCTTGTACCAGGTATGCATAAGTTCAAATGTAGCCTTGTTTGAACAAAAGCTCTAACTTAGCTCAGAGTTCACACACAACTGACACTTAAACAGTTGCACAAACTTAAATAGTTCCAACGTTGGCTGAAGTTACAACTTAAAGTTTACACCAAGCCCTTAGTAGGTTTAAAGTTAAAATAGTTGTCATGGTGCATCGTTTTGACAGGTGGGATAATATGAAGAACGTAGCATTAGTTAGCCATAAAGTTATAATATATTATCCTGTGTTGTAGCTGATTGTTTCACTACTCAATGTCACTGTTGTTATTTTGTAGATCAAGACTGTATTATCTTTTAATCACAATGCTTTGTCCTAAATTACATACCTTTTTGGTGATATTTGAGGACTAACAGTCTTTTTTTTTTAGCTGTTAGCCTCTTTGTTCTTGCAAAGCAAAATGTTCAAAGACAACTGGGCACAACAGATAACACAGTAACTAAACAGCATTAAGAGAAGTGCTATTCAGATTGGCCACAGAAAGTGACAATATTTTGTTTGGCGTGGACTTTAGGTGAGCCATATGTCTCTGTGGTGCACCTAAACAGCCGGGTTCATTTTATTTATTTTATTTTTAATTTTTATTTATTTTAATCTTTTATAGGATGTGTCATGAGTGTATGTGTGTGTACGTCTCTAGCTGTCACATGTATATTTATTGTCTGCAAGGGCAGCTACTTATATGCACTGTGAGTCCATGACAAATTTCCCAGAGGGGACAATAAAGTATATTCTATTCTATTCTATTCTAAACAAAAACACAACTTTAGTGTCAAACTAACTAGTTTGAGTGTATCTTTAATTATGAACTTTACACTCTAACTTAAGAGAGAACTTACATATATCTGATATAACTGGCTGCTGAAAATCAGCCTGTCATCAGCCTGTCAGATTTACAGTACCTGTAGTCAAGCAAATTGTTTTCTCTTCCAGACTCGCTATTCTCTTGTGAGCATCATCAGCCATTTGGGCTCCACAGCTCACTCTGGTAAGTGTTTGGTTGCATTTGGCAGCCACATGTGCTGAAAAAAAGTTTCAAGATTAAACAATCTACTGCCTCTTCAGATGTACCACTGACAGACGTGTCCTCTCCTCTCAGGCCATTACATCTGTGACGGTTCTTACCGACAGCAGAAACCAGGTGATGTGACAGATCGTTGGCTCACATACAATGACAACGACATCAGTGAGGCCACCGGTGAATCTGTCTGTCAACGTCGGCAGCGAACAGCATACCTGCTTTTCTATGAGAAACAGTAGAAGCAACTCATGCTTCGGCAGATCTGCAATTTAAGAAGCAGCGCAGAAAAGCTGCACCTGCAGACCTGCAATTATTACAGTGTTCAATATGAATGTTTTTGATGGCCATATGTATGTATTATTGTTCTCATTGTTCTGTGTTTTAAATAAAAAAATTCAAGAAAATCAGCAGAGTCTTTTTTTAAATAAGAGAAATTGCAATCAAAGAAAAATGAGGGAAATCCAGAAGTAACAAATTACAGTTGTTACTGTAAAGTTTTTGGGCTGGGTACTTTTTTTTTCAAGTCTGTAATTTTATTCTTACTTAAGTATGCATTATGCAATTTAATCTACTGTACTTCACTACTTTTAAAATCATATATCAATACTGAGTAGGCCTACAATTTGAACTTTTCATCAACATTTTTGTAGCCAATAAGGCTAAATGGACCCATGAAAATCAGGACATCTGCTGGAGCTCTCAAAGTCAAACATCCTTACATACATGTTACATAGACCCACAAATCATGTTCTAGCTGCAATGATTAATCAATTAAATTCATCACCAGTCATTTTGATAATCGATTAATTAGAGTAAGATAAAAGGTCAAAATCCTCTGATTCCACCTTTTTAAATGTGAATATTTTCTGGTTTCTTCACCCCTCTATGACAGTAAACTGAGCATCTTTGGGTTGTGGACAAAACAAGACGTTTATGGAAAAACTGATCAACACTTTCCACCATTTTCTGACATTTTATGAACCACACAACTAATTGATTAACCAAGAAAAAATGATTACCAGATTAATCAACAGTGGAAATAATCATTAGTTGCAGCTCTAATGAAGGCTGCAGCAGGATGTGGTATTTACACAGTTTTATTAGCTAACTGAGCAAACAGTCAGAACTCATTTCAAATGAAGAACCTGACCTCAAACAATACGGACAAGAGATGGACATCAGTCTCCAGGGCACAAAAGAAATGCTATTAACCCGACCATGAAAAAAACACAAAAACAGAAAGATAGTTATTAGTTTCTGTTAAGAGATGGGCACTGAATTATATGAATGAAAATGGGGAACAAGGCCAGAATAGGAGACATGGGAAATTCCTGAGCTATGAAATGAAGGTCAGTGAACATGAGAGCTGCTGAGTGAGTGAACTCTGGGCAGAGCGCCTTGAGCTCTTAATGGTGGCGCCCATGCAGGCCTTATTTCACACTGATGACTTTTAGAGGAAACTGACTGACATTCAGGAAAGCTCAACAACAAAAGTCTGTGTTTCATTTTTATGAACTTCATTCATCTGGTTTGTTTCCACTCTTTATTGATTTCATTCCCTCTGTGCAACACATAGGTGCAGAGCTCGACAAACTGAGGCACTGAGGCAGATCTCTGTGTGTGTGTGTGTGTGTGTGTGTGTGTGTGTGTGTGTGTGTGTGTGTGTGTGTGTGTAGTAGAGGTAAGTGATTCTCTGCATGGGCTGCTGTTAAAGCCATGGATGGAGTCAACGGGAAACTATGTGTTTGGTTTTGACACACATGCTGAGAGCACTTTCACAGGGTCAGTGGAGATGGAAAAAACTGCAGAGGAAATTAAAAGCGAGACAACTTGCAGTGTTTGTTTCTTAACTCATTGGTGATCCCGCTGGTCTAACATGGAGGTGCAAGATACATACTTCTACTGAGACACTGCGGGCATCACTAATTTTAGGTCGCTCACTTGACAAACCTTTATGGAAGAGTAACAATTTTACACAGTAAAATGGGAGCTGTTGTTCATTACCAGAGCTTACAATGAACGGGGCTTTATAAATGTACTCTCATCATATGTACCACAGTATATCTTCTACTTTGTGGCCATGTAATCCAGGTTAGTCATGAGGGAGAGATGGACATAAAACAAAGATTAGGCTTCTCTTTTAAGGATGTTTATGTCTTAAAATGCAACACAGATTGTGCAAAAATATGGGCTCAGTTAATTTAACAGCATCCACAACATGAGTCGCTGACATCAGGGAAGTTTTAGAGTAGTTTATCTTTTCTCTTACACATATTTTGTTCTACATTTTTGTGTCTTATTGTTTTTGAAAAAATACGGCACTCTGACTTTTGGGATGATAGGCAAAATATGCAACAGAACAAACACTAAATGCCTCTAACTATGCAGCAAATGCTGTACATTGATAGTATCTAGACTTTTCATGAGTACAGACAGCAAGGTCTGTCACAATTACTGCATCATCGACCAGTCGTGATTATCTGAGCTAGCCACAAACATTTTGCATAACTGTTAGAAATGTTTCCAGTTACCTGCATAGAAGCCGCTGAACAAACAGAAATGTCATATTTCTATCATTATTTCTGTTATTTTCTCTTTCGTTCTCTTAATGACATAATCTTGTTGTGTCTCCTGTTAGAGTTTAATGTCACCTGAGTGGAGGATTAGTGCCACCAACTGTTTATCTTGAGGCACTTAACTTCTCATATTTGCATAATGGTAGAGGATTAAATCCCACATCACTTTGCATTTTTCTTTTGAGAATTTTCTGTAAATTTGTTTAAAACTACATGATAGTGGATTTAAAAAAAAGAGTATAGTCTTTTGTTTTGATTATTGGTACATGTCACTGTCAGTAATTTCTATGCATATTTCAGGAATTGGTTTTGTTTAAAGTTATTATTTATGCGATATCTGCGCTGTGCAATTTTTCTTTACAAAGCCTAAAAGGCAAACAGAAATGTATTGGGCTTATACTGAAATACTGTCAAAAATAAAATCAATTGTAATTATTTTCATGACAATTAATCATCAACTTAAATTTCATGGTTGTGACAGCCCTACTGATGGCAATAACAGAATTATGACAATGTTGATACAGTATTGTCCTTAAAGGTATAATCTGCAACATTTCCCTACAAAAACTATGTACAGACTCATATTAGTTAATCCCTTTCAATCATCACTTATGACTCAGCAGAAGTGTGTAGTGGAGGCTCGGGATGTTTCACAAACCCAAAACATTGGTATTTGGAAGCGTGACTGCATCACACACAGGTGGACATTTCACATGTACACAAAATCCACATACTATGCAAGTGGAGTGCACTACATACTCAATTTGATGTCATACTTAGTATGAATAGTACGTTAGTATGCAATTCTGAACACAGCTTATCTGACTCTACTATCACTAAGCTGCTCTACAGGACCACAGCGACCAGGGCTCACACACTGTAAAGAACACAGAAACAGTCTAAAGTGTGCGTGCATTATTTGACTGGCAGGACATGAATGATAATTTGATGGTGTTTCAACATGAAACAAAATGCTGTGTTCAGTGTGATTTCAATGTGTGAACAATGAATGTTGAGCAACAGGGAGGACGGTATGTGTATGTGCACTGAGTGATAATGGGAGAGAAAGAAAACAAAAGAAACAGAGACAGAGAGGGCCAGAGATGAAAGAGAATGAGAGCAAGGGGGGCAGAGAGACACTGAAATACTGACACACACACACACCCACACACACACACACACACACACACACACACACACACACACACACACACACACAGTAAGAAAGAGAGAGAGTTTTATTCCTCCTGTGAGTGTTTGTCAGGCTGCCAACAAGTGCAGCTGCCATTCTTCACTTCCAGCACTCCCTCAATATATGGCAGAAAGTGAAGGAAAACTGTTGAAAGACAGTTCCACTTTTATGCTTCATCAATCAATACTCCATTACATCTCCTAAAATATGAAGAAAAGCGCCCAGTCAGAATTAATAATGTGAGAATTTGAGGTGAGGATAAAAACTCGACAGGGTAAGATAGTCCCCAAGTGAATAAATCCATCAAATTATCTTATGAATGCAGAGGAAAAAGTTCCTGAGAGACAAGGAGCTCAGAGATTGTCATTTTTGTAATTTAGAGGTGCTGTACAGTATAATCAGAGACATTTTTTTTTATATGAATACTGTTTGTTTAACTGAACAAGAGCTGATAAAAGCTCCAGTACCAGAGTCATGACACAGACAGAGATTAACTACTGAAATATTGAGGGAAAACTTAAGGTGTTATGACCCACAAATGAATCTACATTATATACATTTAAAGCGATATTCCACCCCAGAAAAATAATCCACTCAATATGTACTCACCTCTATGCCGATGTGAGGATGGGTGAAGATCTTCAGTTCACAAAACAATCCTGGAGTTTCAGCAGAAAACAGGGTTGCAGCCAAATCCAGTACAATTGCAGTGAATGGTGATCATGGATAAAACGTTAAAAATAGAACACAAAACAAACACAAAATGTCTCCATCCTGCTTGTGTGGTGTAATCCAAGTGTCCGCGAGCCGTGACATTAAAATTTAATCACAAAAGACGCCATTTACACCATGTTTTTAGCCGAAATGTCAACTGCAGCCTCTCAGATTCGAGCCAGATGCACAAGAGATCTGGCGATATTTTCACACGTGCATCCATTAAGAGATATACGAAGGCTTGCGATACATCGACGCCATGTTTACATGCTACCTGGGAGGCTACAGTTGACATTTCGGCTAAAAACATGGTGTAAATGGCGTCTTCTGTGGTTAAATTTGAACGTCGCAGCTCACGGACACTTGGATTACACCACACGAGCAGGATGGAGACATTTTGTGTTTGTTTTGTGTTATTTGTGGTCTCCATTCACTGCCATTGTACTGGATTTGGCTGCAACCCTGTTTTCTGCTGAAACTCCAGGATTGTTTTGTGAACTGAAGATCTTCACCCATCCTCATATCAGCATAGGGGTGAGTACATATTGAGTGGACTATTATTGTGGGGTGGAATATCACTTTAAATGTGACATACAGCTAGCTTAACCACACTAAATCTTGTGAATATCTCTGGAGTCAGAGGCTAAGATCACAATCAGGCCACTCTTGACAGACCAGTACAACCAGTATGGGCAGGTGCATGTGACCGCCGGGGGTAGCTGAGCACCACCAACAAGCAAATCTACTCATGTATTTCTGACCACATTTGGCTTCCTGAGGTATTATAATGTCACCTAATAGATTAGACCACACTGTGGGTTTGACATTGTTGCTTTATGAGGGTCCATTAAAAAATGTATTGTGAAATATTTTTCTCCATTCTGTATGGAGGTGGTGAGTCTTTTGTTGGGTGACAAATGCACACATTTAAAAATCAGAGGGAAAATTACAGTGCAGGTTTTTTGCATGATTATTTATAATGGATACAATGTCATATTTTGGAAGGATTTTGGAGATTGGCTAGCTACAAGTTTATTTTGTTTGCTTCTCTCAGAATTTCTGGAATTCTTCCTTAAGCTAAAATAAGTCTTTTTACCAGGATTAGTTTAGTGGGTGTTACGTACTGGCCTGACATGTAAGTTGAAAAAAAAAAAGATCATTTTAACATCACATCTCTTTTGCTTCCACAATACCAGTATTCTGTTGCAAATCGCACACTGAGGCAGCTCAGTATAAAAAAGTACAGGAGGCAGAATAATGAGCCTTTGTTGTACTGTTGCAGACTTGTGCAATTTGTCTAAAAATGGCCATTGTCAAACTAGGCATAGCTGATAAAACATGAATCAAAATTCTGTTACTGCATTGCCTATTTCTCACCTCAAAGGTTTTCAGACGTTCATTTTAGTTTGTTGTTTAACTGTAAAACAAGAAACTTTGTGACCAGGCAGGTCACCCTTTCTTCCTGCTAAATAGACAAGCTAAAACCAAGCACCGCCCAACTCGCCATTTAACACCCACCAGCTCCACACTCTTGTTCAAATATAGTCACTTCTGGTTCCTGAAAACCAAAATGGTGACAGCCTTAATGCCAAACTTAAGGCTTCAAGACCATAGTCCACAACCCAATGGGTGACATCACAATGGGTTGACCTATAGTTACTAAGTTTTGGTTTTGTGAGGCAGTTTAATGGCAGTGATTCACTGTTTGTCAGTTTTTTCCTGTTGTAAACACGTGTTGAGTCAGCCGTTCTCAGACGAAAACATATGCTACACAGGAAGTGATGTTGTGTCTTGCATTTCTTAGTGAACTTTGCAAATTCATCCAACCATCAGTCCTTACCTTAAAGAAGCTGCCGCTCCTATCCGTGAGGCCGCTGGGGGGATTCTCGGGCCGTGTGCCGGAGGCCATGTTGTCTTCCTGCCCACAGTACTACGTATCTCTCACGTCTGGGTGTGTGTTTACCTCTGAGACAGCGTCTGCAGGGGCCGAAGTTCTGTGGGTCAAAAACACACTTCAGCTGTGGCGCAACCAAAGGAAATTCCTGCTTTGGCCGCAGCCAGTATTATTGAGGTGCTGGTCTGTTGGAATGCTTTCACCGTGACTCTCTGTCTCTCTGTCTCCTTTCTTCTTGCTCTCCACACATTCACCTCTCCTTCTCCTTTCACTTTCCTCCTCCTTCTCTCTTTGGTCCCCCTCTCCCTCACCCTTCATCCCAGATAATTGCCTCAATCCCTTTTTATCTCATTCCAATCCTCAGCTTATTTTTGGCTTAAACCGCTGTCCTCTCATTACCTGTCTGTCCTGTTTCCGCCCTATTTCACATTTTCAGTCTCCTTTTTTTCCCTATATTTTCCCCCATGTCCTCATACATACATAATTATTTTTCCATTTTGGAGAGCCTCAGTGCCAGCACAGCTGCCCTTCTTCCCCACCCATCGTAACAGAAAGTTTTAGGGCTGTGGTGTTGAGTAAAAGTCTAGAAGTATTTAATTGACTTAAACAATGTGACACTTTCCACATTTTCTATGAGTAGTCTTTTTTTTGTTTTCATCTCGACTCTCTCTTCCATTGTCTTTATCTTTGTTTGTTTCTCTATCTGCGTAGGATTTGTCTTCATCCTTTCCTCCTGCTCCTTTATGTCTCTTTATCTTCCCCCATTTCTCTCCAGCCAGGTTACAGCTATTAGGCCAGCCCTTCCCTTCCTGGCAGAGGTTCACAGCTCCCGCAAACTGTGGAGATGCTCTATTTGTCTGTCAGTCCCCACATGCACTTTTATCTCACACAGGAAGGAAGCCATCACCCTCACCATCGCAGGCTGAGGGGGAGGAAAGAAGCTAAAAGACAAATATGGCAGAGAGTCAGGAGTCAGGACACAAACTTTCAGAGAAATGAATGTGAAACAGACTATTTCTTAACACAACCTTTAGCAAAATAGGAACATCAGTAAAACTCCAATCCAATGTTTAACAAGAGATATTAAAGAAAATGATTGGGTCATGTTTGTTACATTTGCAATGGGGTCATTGCCGTTCTATATAAGTTGTACTTTTGAGAAATTTTAACTTCAGGTATAAATCCTGACACATCAACTGCCAATTTTGTTTACTGAAACAACGTACGACATCACAGGAGGTCAACATGTGTCTGGGCGATTGCAGTATATTCTCTATAGAAAGTGTGTGCTAGAAAGCTGAAATTTCTTCCATTTAATTCATAATTGTAGCTGCGCTATTTTCATAAAACAATCACTCAAATGACCACCCAATCAGGTTCAGAGCTTTATATAAACTTTAAGCTCACTGTTTGTTTTATGTGCCTGCCATGCTACTGCTACGAGTCATTATTGCCATTCTCAGGAAAGTTAGTGAGTCAGTTAATGTTACGGCAGATGAAGTGAAGAAAAGGGGAACATTTTGCAGCTTACAGAGCCAGATATTTTTGTCAAGAGTAGCTGGATGGATGAAAATAACTGCTACTGTAACCAGATGCAAAATAAGTCACTTAAGTTAAATAAATGCTGACTTTGCTACGTCCAGTATCTGGTGATCTGTACAGAGACTGCACCATTTCCTGACTGTCTGAGAGTAGAACTGATAGTCTGGCCCCATGGTTTCATTTCCACAGACAGACAATACAAAACGGGACAGAAAACAAAGACATACAGTAGGACCAATCCCAGTGTCCACTCTAAAGCTTTGACCCCTGAACCCTCACAGACTGTAGCTGATGATACCTGGTAGTGTTTGAGTGCGAGAAGCTAAAAGGGCCCGAAATGGTTGAACTGGGAATGGGACAGCACTTTGTGACATATCAGTGTTATTTTTTAAAGCACTTCTCAAAAGGCCTCTAAAAAAGCCTTTTATTAATTCTGGTAATTTTATGTCTGATGTGTTTTACTGTCTTTATTTAGATTTTTTATTTTATGACCATGTATTGTTTTAATTGCCTGATTTATTTGCCTCAGTCCTGAACTGTTTTAATCCTGGTCAACCATTATCAAAACAGCATTTTTCTCATACATTTGTAGTTGTTTAGTGTTTCGTAATGCTTCAGGGCTTCTCCGTGTTTGCCACTACAACACTATGAACTGTGGGTAATTCCCCCAAGAAAAGTTTGCAGAAATGCTCATAAAGTCTGTGAACGAGCCCTCATGGATTTGGCGATTTGACAGTGGGACAGCCCTAAACCCTTGCAGACTTGCGGGGAACACACCTCAATAGTCTGAATCCATGAAGCTGCACACTTTTGGGCCATCGAGGGCCTCAGAGAATGAGTAAGAAATTAAAAGATGAACTTTACAAAAGAGTTCCTTGGGAGGAAATTTCCAGGAAATCAGTTAGAGATGACACTGAGTTCTTCTGCTGTTGACTCTGTAAAAGATCTGAAACTGGTCACAGTGCCAAGGAAAACTCTGACATAAAGGTAAACAATGTTTCCACACATGCATAAACTTCTGAGCCACAGAGGAATCAGAGAGCATGCTGGGTATTGTAGGAAGCAAGATGACCTCCCACCAGGGCATCTTGGCAAAACCAACTGTGGGAATGTCCTGAAGCCCCCCGTCCCCCATTGAAACAAATCAAACTCAACCAATGCTATTTTTTTCCCTTAGTCTGTGCACACAGACCACTGTGTGTATCTTTGTGTGTGTGTGTGTGTGTGTGTGTGTGCGTGCGTGCGTGCGTGCGTAAGAGCCTCAGCTGCAAGTAAACAAAGACACATCTGAGTGTGCACCCCTCCCTGGATGAACCACAGACAGGCCCCCTGGCAGTGCAGCACAGAGACACACTGTTCATAAGGTAAACACACACACACACACACACACACACACACACACATCAACACATTAAAATGATGTAAAGTAATATACATTTAAAGACACTGTTAACCTACATAAATAAACTCCCCAGTTCATGATGAGAAACAGCCACAGGAACAGAATAGACCCCTCCCCATTCATACACAGATTTCACTGTGTTTTGAATAATAATAAAAAAGTGAGACAGCAGGACTTCATTAAGCTCTGTGGTATTTCTGTTTTAAAGCTCACTCTGATGGTGAGACCCTAATTTTCTCCCAGTGGGTGTCATGCTAGCTGTCCTATATCAGCCAACGAATAGCTTCAGTGTTTGATGGTAGTGAGTACAGATGTGTGGTGTTAGCAGGCATTTCTTCAGAATCATTTGATGTTACTATCTCTGATTAATGATTCTTTTCCTTCATTTATTTTTATTATCAATGGTTCATAACTCATCTAGCCATAGTTTATCTTTATCTTTAACTTTTAATCCACAATTAATTAGGCCAATGGTTCTCAAATAGCGGTCCTCCAGAGGTCCATGGCTATGTGCCATAGGGTCCAATCGCAAACGCATTTCAGTTCATGGGCCACACAGCCCAATCTGATCTCAAGTGGGCCAGATCAGTAAAAACTGTTGCATAATAACCTATAAATAACAACACGCAGGCAGACTACACACACACACACACACACAAACTATTATTATTATTCAACTAGTTTTCAAGCACTGTGTATCAGCATGCAATCTATCATTTTAATTCATTTCTGTTGATGGCATGTTATGACAAAGTTCAGCAATCAATCCTCAGTTGGCAGCACATCATAGTTTACATTGCTGGTGTCACAAGCTGATTTGTATGCTGCAATGGTGTGCACACGCTGCAGAGACAAATTGTGTGTTTACATGGGCAACGTGGACACTAGTGCATAAATTATCTCAGAAATATTTAATATCTTCAACTAAAAAAAAAAAAACATTTATCTGTCACAGACTGTACAGAGCTCAACTGCCTCAACAATGAGCAGCATGACTACATGACTTCCTGGCTATGTTCAGACCTTATGGGTCTGTACAAAGTTCATCTGCTCCTGAGGTATGTTAGATCTTAAAACAACCTCTGATGCATTTTGGCATCAAGACTTCATCAGGGGAAAAACTCCTTGATGAAGGCTTGATGCCAAAACGCCTCAGTTGTTGGATGTGCAGTAATGGCTTAAGATGTTTTTTAAATATCTGATATAAAGTATTTTAAGTATTATTATTAATATAAGACTAAGATTAACTTTATTGATCCCCCAGGGGAAAATGTTACTCATATGGGTAATGACCTTAAGTGTTATTGTCATCAACTGTCATCCATGCCTATTTTTTTATTCATTTTTATTAATCTATTTTCAATAATTTTACATGTGGCCTGATTAAATCCTGTCGCTTCACAAATTTTAGTAAAAATAATAGAAATAAATTGAAAACATCTCTTATGCTGTGTTAATAATAACTGAAATGCGGTTAATTAGATCCCATGGTATAGTGCTGGAAGGCTACAAGGTCCTGATTAGTGTTGTCACTACTTTTCGATACTTTTCGATACTTTTCCCAATAAAAAGAGAACACAAAAAATGTCAGTTTGTTACTTCATAAAGCTCATGCATGTGTGCATTTACAGCTCTGGAAAAAAAATTAAGGGACCACTTCAAATTTATCGTATATCAGCATGTCTACATGTATGGAAAAAAGTTTAAAAATCACTGTGAGAATATAAATATAATATAATAATATAAAATAAAATAATATAAATAGGCTATTTAAACCAGATAAAGTGGTAGCTAATTGCAATGCAGCTTAAATTTTTTTCCAGAGCTACTTTTGTGGAGAGTGAAGGGGGCTGGCGTTGCTTGCTTTTAGCACTGAATGTGGCTTTTTTTCATGGGTATATAAGTTATTACCTGTCGTTCTCTGAACTCCTTATGCAGGTCTGGGTGCTTGTCCTTCAAGTGTTTTGCCAAACTGGAACTGTTTCCACAATTGGCCAGACATGTTTTGTAACACCGTTCGGTGTTAATGGCTCATTTGTTTTAAAGCTAGCATATAGCATATAGCCCATATAGCACTTCGCGCACCTGGTTTATCTACGAGTTGCTGCGTGGTGAAGGTTGCAGCAGCTGCCATTCTCTCCCTGCTCCTGTCTCTCTCTCTCTTTCTCTCCTTTATCTCTCTCTGTCGAGACTCCTGCTCCGTTTGCTGCTCCACGCTGCTCACTCGCTCGTCTGCTTGCTCCGGCTTGCGCGCCTCGGCTCGGCGCTTCGGCAATGCGGTGACGTCACGCGGCGACGTAAAAAAAAAAGAAAAAAAAAAGTACCGTTCTCATCCAAGCGCAGTATAGTACCGTTTTAAATGCCTCAGTACCCCGGTACCAATTTAGTACCGGTATACCGAAGAAGCCTAGTCCTGATGTTATGTTAGTGTTTTACACCTGGTTTATTAACCTACAATGCCTAGAGTTTACTCAGCACAGACGGGAAGAAGCAACCTGTAACGTTAAATGGTCACTGACTGAAGCCCTTGAGAGGAACATTTTTGTCTTCCACAGACAAACATGCTGCTTTGCTGGTGTTTGTTTACATTGAACTGAAAGCTCAACTCTCACTGCTACACCACTGATTGTAAATGACACGTTTATATTTAACTCCCTACCAACTCAGTGTTTCATTAAGTAACTTGCCACTAACATAACTTCACTCAGTTATTATGTGTTACCTTTACTTTGGCATGTAAAGCTGGGTGGTGATCCCGCAAATGCTGCACCAAGTTAGATGTGTTTGACTCTTTAGCCGCAACTTTTTTCGGCAGGTTTTGCGGACAGGTGATCCGCCATCTTCAATGACTCCCTGGTCATTCTTGGTGTATCCGAAATGCTCCCACACTGCCGACTTCACTCTTTTCTTCGGTGGAAACAAAGCTTCGCTGCTCCTTCTGCCATTGCTAAGCTACTGTAGCGTAGCCTCCATGTCTCTTGATGCGCACGGCACTTAAAGCAGGTGCACCGCTGGTGTAACTTTGTTTTCGTGCCGTGCAGGTTGCACCGAAAATAATGTGCCAGCATAATGTCCGTTTTTTGCGAGTGAGAACAGAAACACTCGGTGTAGGAAAGCCTTTGGGATTAAATAACCCAAACGTTTTAAAGCACGGTTAATAGTAAAATCGGTTAATCGCTGCATCCCTAGTGTCAATATCAGGCCCCAATACTGATACTGGATTGGATTGGTCCAATCTGTAATTATACACTGATGAGAACATTCTTATGAATATTATATTCCATTTCTACCATAGTCTACCGATAAATCCTTGTAAATCTTACACACTGAACCTTAAAGGTCAAACATGACAATGCCGTAACAATGATGGCATTTTAATTTTTTAAAAAGTAACTGTCTTTGATTTTTCCTGTGATTTTTGCGTCCACCTGTATCCCCATCCAAAGAGCACAAACTCATTTTGAGTCCAGGAAGCACGCCTGCTACCCAAACAAACTGTATCAGCATTTGTTTAAACTGTCAAGACAACATGAAGTGCTCCTTCATGTGTCAGTTGTTAGATCCAGTGAAGAGTGTTGTTAGTCTAACCGGGCTCCATGCTGCTGTCAGAGCAGCAGAGCATGAAGAGGGGGCAGCAGCCAGCTGCATAAACCCACTGCAGATAACAACTCCCACACTTGGGTCATGTTATTGCCCTGAGACTAACCACATGATAGTGTGTGTGTGTGTGTGTGTGTGTGTGTGTGTGTGTGTGTGCACAGGACAGAGGGAGGCATAGAAAGACTGTGTTTGACTTTATTACATTGATTTTGACCATTTACTTTGGAAAAGACTGATGAAAGAGTGTTAATAGCTCCACAAATATGTGTGCTTGTTCGTGAGTGTGTGTGCACGGCTGCAAAACAGAATTTGGGTCATTGGTTCCCTGAAAGTTCAGCTGAACTGGCTGGCCCATGTTGTGTTGGTTAGAGAGGAGAGGCTTTGGTTTTTTATAACATTCAGGAATCTAATAACTCACATGTTTTTTACTCAGAGATAGAAGGTCAGGATTACTTTCATTTTTTCCATGAAATGTTTATAGACCTTCTGTCAGTCAAACACCACTCTGACCAACAGCCTAACCTCTAATCACAGCTTTAGGGGTCCTGCAATAGCAACATGCAAACACTCAAAACACCATCAAATAAATCCAGCTTCACATATAATAAGAGTGCCTGTGTCTGGCTTAAATCATGGTGAGCAACTGTGTCAGGCACCAGCACCGCCCCACCACAACTTTCCACACTACAGGTCAGCCGAGAAAAGCCTGGGCTGTTTTCTTCAGGCTACTCCCCTTTAAATGAGTACCAGAAACACTGGATCAAGCCAAGGATCGACCCCAGTGCAAGGAGGTGGGGAATGTCTCTACTGCTTCAGACTTAAAAGGAAATAAGGGAAGAAAAAAGATGGGGCAGATAGGATGGGAACTTCCAAACTAACAGAAAATATTCTAATTACCATGTTGAGTCATGGAGTAAACATGGAAGACAAGCAAAGAGTAAACATACAGCAGAAAGTGGATTTAAATTACTCTGGCCCGAGCATGGATCAAACCAAGGCTGGACTACCTACCAGGCAAAATGAGCAACTGCCTTGGGGCCACACACCCTCAGGGTCCCTTTGTGGCAATGTTTCCATCCAAACGTATCACAAATTTCAACTGAATTTTGAATAAATCAGCAAAAGAACATGTGAATACATTATTATTAGGAGTTGGTTCATCAAGATAAGCAGTTGGTGGCACCAGTTTTAAAGTCAGAAAACCATCATAACATTGTAGAAGAAAAGGCTGCAATAAGATGACTTAAATAAAAGAGCACCAGTCAAACCTCAAAACAGTGAAAAATTATGTAGAAAACAGAACAGACACATGACATATTTGTTTCTTTCATGTTTTAAAGTGAGGAAGGTGACATCAGATCTGTGTAGAATAATCATGGATGTATTACAGAGCCATGAGAGCAATGAGGAGACTGCCAGAGTGGAAACTGCTGATTAGCCACGTGAGTTATATGTTCGCTACGTCAGAACTTATTCAGAAAAGGTGTTTCCATCATCTCCCATTTTGGGGACTAACACTTTCTCGAAAAAAGAAACAAACAGCTTAAAACGTTTTTGCTCAATTGAGGTTGAAGTTGTATTTTTTTTTTATTTTGCCATTTCCATCTGTCTTTATGGAAACAAGCAAATTAGAATATGATTTCCTTGTGAATATGCCCAACAAAATAAACAGTAAAAGAAATGCTAAGAGCCTAAAGGAAAAAGTTCAACATTTTAGGAAATTGTAGTTTATTTGCTTTCTTGTCAGTAAGATGAGAAAATCTATAGCATTCTTATGCCTGTACATTAAATGTGCACTAATAGCCAGCAGCTGGTTAGCTTAGCCCAGCACAAAGATTGGAAACAGTTAGCCTAGTTCGGTCCAAAGGTTTAAAAAAAAAACAGAACAGCCACCTAGCACCTCTAAAGCTCACAGATTACACAACACATTATATGTCGTTTGTTAAATCTGTGTGAGTGTAAGAAACAAAACAAATCCAGGGCGTGTAACAGTCCAGTTGGTTTCTGGAGCTCTGGACATAGTATGATAAACCTGTCATGCAGTCTGTGCACTGAGAGTGAGAGTGGGTGACCCACAGCTCATTTTTGCCCCAAGGTCCACTAACCAGTTAATCTGACTGTGCACCACAAATAACCCATACCATAAACTCCTGAAATGTGGCAACAATGAAAGAAACCATATTGTCCAGTTAAACTATTATTATTAATGAGGTTTCTGGCAGATACATATCACCCCATCATAATCTGAAAGCATGCATAAAGCTGATATTCAGCGTGTTTAATTTCACGGCCTGCTGCAGGATAACAGCAGACATCAGTGTGGCTCCTGTGAAAGCGTTCAGTGTTAACATCCCCCACAGGGACAGTTTATTCTCACAACGGTAACTTGAGTGGCTGCTTCCTTGTCCAGCCACGATGACATCACTTTTCATAAACTCTGCTCTGCCTTGAACTTGCAGAGAGAAGAGGTCTGACCAGAGTTTACTTTGAAATTTAAAAATCAGGGAATTCACACACAAGCGAGCAGAAAGATCAGAAACATCTCTCTAGGTTGATAAAAACAAAGGCACCTGAAAGAAAGCAGATAGCCAGTGTGGACAAAAACAATATCAGCTTCATAATCTACTACTGACAAGCTGCAATTTTTCATTAAAATACCTTTCAGCTGATTCTTTTCCCCATAGCAGTGTGTAACTGCAGCTCTTTGTGCCAACAACCTTGCAGTGAAACTAATCCCTCTAACAGATTCCACAGAAGCTTAAATGAGGAAATTGACCCCTTCATTATATTGATAAACATCAGCTAACCACTCATTTTCAAAAAAACACAGAGGGCTACACAAGAAGTGAACTGCAGAGGAGTATGTTATGTGTTGTGTTCACTCAGGTTCAGACAAGTCTCAGTGGTGAGGGTACGGTACGAGGAGGTGCTGGAACATGTTGCCACTACATACCTTCATACATTCGTATCAATTGTGGAATAAATGAGTAAGGGACTGTATGGAAGTTATTTGAGGGGAGGGAGGAAGGGCTGAATTGGGGAAGGTCTGTGTATTTTGTCTTTTTGTTGACGGGGGCCTAGTCTAACTTTTCGGCAGAACAGGGGAAAATATTTCAAGTATTTTTTAGCACAGATTTATATTTTAGTGTCATTTCATTTTATAATAAAAAAAAATGAAATCAGGGGTTGGGACAAAATATCTGAATGATACAAATAAAAATATCTGAAAGTCCAACAGTAGATGCAGAGCAACTGTGCCATCTTTCTCTTTTTTTATTTAAGTTTGTGAATTTATAGGATATAGGAAAATATATAAGAAAATATTGTCAATATATCAATACACTTGAGTATTTTGATATCATTTTTTAAGATACTATATTGATTGTCAAAAACACTGTATTGTGGTATTGTGATATCATTATTGAGGGTGTAACAATACATTGATCTGCATTGATATATTGATTCAATGTTCAAAGATTCAATATGATTGATGCAAAGTGAAAATAATATTAACATCTTTAAGATACATCGTCATTTTGAAATTCCCATAGTGTGTCTGTGTCACTAATTTCTGGAGGAGTTCAGTCATAAAACTATGGAATCATAAGTTAGTTGTATTTTATGAGTTGACATGAATGTAATTGAATCTGTTAAATGGACCAGTGATGTGGTCTTATATCAATCACAAGCCTCTGAATTGAATCAAATTGAAATGGTATTGTGGCAGACTTTGATATCGGCAAATGTCATATTGTTGTCCAAAGACCCTATATAATATTGGATCATGATGAAAGTGTTAACTTTTAATTTATCTTATGCATACAGTGATGTGTTCTTTATACTATGACGGTGTTCCTAAATTTAGATTAAGAAAATAGCCATATGTCAAAATGCTTAGACTATCCAGTGGTAGACAAAGTACTCAACCCCAGTACTTGAGTCAAAGTATAGATACTCTTGGTTAAATATTACTCAACTACAAGTGAAAGTTGCTCAGTCAAAATTATACTCTAGAGTACTAGAGTACTTGCTTTTAAAAATACTTAAGTATTTAAAAGTACAAATTACAAAGTACATTTTCTTATATCAATACGTTGCTGTATTGTTCTCACAGTGCATTTACAGAAACTTGTAGCTCTCTGAAACCAACACTGACTTGCTTGTAGAACCACGATGCTACACAAAGCCTCTAGAAACATCTATAAAAACTTCAGCATAGAAATGCAATCAAAAACAAATAGGACATCTATTGTCATTTTCTGATGCAACTATATTAAAATCACCACATAAAATTAGATTGAAGCCGACGATAAGGAGTTCTCCAAGTCTGTTAAATAATTGAGATTTCTTTCTGCCTTCAGGGGCAGTATACATTAATTATGAGGTATTTTTCATCCTGATAAAAACAATCCAACATTGAAAGCCTACCTGGAATTATTTCTCTTTTTCTAATTATAATAACATCTTGAGATTTAATTTGGTCTTTCTCCTGCCGTCGCCATTACCAAGTTCTGTTTGAATGAAAGAGGGAGAGCCTGCTCGCACTTGTTACAGAGCATCTGGATGATGTATTTCTGCTTTTACATCAATCCCAGTTGAGAGCAGGTACTGTGATTGGTTTCCTTCTGTGAGGAACACAGCATGTGGCCAACTGCATTTTTGAAAAGAAAAAACAGCAACAGCTGACTTCAAAGCTATGCTTAGACTAAAAGTAACGAGTACAATATTTGTCTTTGAAATGTAGTAGAGTGAAAGTCAGAAGTTTAAAACAAAACAAAACAAAACTAATACTCAGATAAAGTACAGGTACTCAAAAATGTACTTAAGTACAGTAGTACTTCATTACTGTCCACAACTGAAACTATCACAATATATTGCAATATATTCATAACCACTGCATCATGATACATATAGTATTGGCAGGATTCTGCCAATACACAGCCAGCTCTGAGAGGAGACTCTTGTATATAAAAGTGAATAGTACGGTTTAGCTCCCCTCCACACTACAATAATATTTGTACAGTCTCATAAATCATATGAAGCTGCAGTTTAGGGCCTGGAAGATGTATAATCATATGGAAGTTATATTTCCAAGGGAAATCCACTACTTTGAAGTCCCTGTCAGACATGTGTGTGATGTGTTGCCATACACGTGTAGAAGCTTCATATTATGAGTGAATGCTTGAGGTATTTGGGTCAAAACAGTAATGCTTCTGCAGGAGTGATGGAGCAGGCTGATAGCAGAAGAGGCATTCAAATCAAATACCACTAAATAAATAAATACTTGTCACAAACAACAGGAGGATATCACTGATTTCTTCACTCTGTATCATTCAACATGCTGAAAGCTCCCAGCTGGAAACTCCCCAGACATACTGAAACCAAAACTTTCTGCTACATGTTACACACAGTCCCTGCAGAGCCATCATGGATGACAAAATCTGCCCCAGTCATCTGCAACCAGAACATTTCTCCTACAGGTATTTCACTGTCAGCACTGCAGACACACAACAGAAACCCTTCAGACTCTCGAGGAAAAAATCCATCATAAAACTTAAGTATGTCCGAAAAAACTCGACAGTTCCTGACATAAGAGTTGGAGAACTGCTGGGTAGAAGCAGAAACAATAGAGTAAATTAGTCTACTGCTGCAGAAAGACAACTTTGCTCACCTTAAACTCGTCTCTTCAGCACCGTTAAATCGGTTTTGTCCTCCGGTTGTGCTCCATGGCCGCAGCGCTGCTTTGTTGCCGTTTTGTTTGGTTTTCGGGTGACACCAAGGAGCCTCAATGTCCCCAAACTCGGTGGGTTACATGGTTTAACGTCGCACGGACAAAGTAGAGACACCGGTCTGGACCTCAGCACCGAGGTGTGAGACTCATACCACAGGAGGACAAGGAGGAGGAGGAGGAGGAGAGCTGTAATGTGACGCCTCTGCCTGATTGGCTGAGGAGGTAAATGGCGATTTACACCTTGACGTTTAAGTTTGTAATGAAATGTTGACTTTGTTAAAAGCTTTTGGTAAACCCTTCTCATGGCAGCCATATTGATACATGAAACTGAAGGGTGAACACAGCTGTTACTAATGATCCTAAGGAAAGGCCCCGTTCCGTTTAGTGTAGCAGAGCGTTTCTAGTGAGCCAACATGCACAATAGCATCATCCTGACTCTGTTTGACCTGAATGGAACAAAACCTTAATTCGTATCATTGGTAACACCTGTGTTTACACTATTTCATGTCATAATTGCTGCTGTGAAACAGGTCTGTTAGATAACATCCACAGTATTTTCCTGAATTCGTCACTGTTCATAAGAAAGTATTGATATGCATTTATCTTACATAGGATACTGTCTATTACACATTGACCTTACTGTCTGGGTACAAACATATATGTATATGTACAGTATGTAACAGCATATATTGTTTTATTGTATTTTTATTTTATTTGATGCTATTCTAATGAAAATATTAGTATATGTTATATGTGTGGTGTATATAATCCTGTGTTGTACAATGAACCTTGATACCCTGATACACAAGCCTTATAAATATAGACTTGCCACATAAAAAAATAAGATCCATGGTGGAATCACAAACTACAGGTTTAATACTACTATATTATAGTTGTAGTAAGTGTGATATGAATAAATATGAACATACTAGTATAGTGTATGAAGTGATTTGGTTTGATAAGCTAAAGGTAAAAAAAATAGGTTACATTTAAAGGTACTATGTGCAATTCTCAGATAATCCTTGTTATTAATGAAGAAGTCGTTAAGTGAACTTCCTCCACCAGCCTGTTGCTCAGACTCATACACATTATCACACCTGCACTTCATAGGTGAGCATTCTGGCTATCAGCCAAAACAGTGACATGAAATTGAACATGATTGACTGGGTTAGTTAGTAGTTACTCAGTTTTGAGTCATGGTGGGTGCTGTTTGTTTGTTGACATTAAATCCATTTCTAAGCTAGCGTCAGCTAGAGTTGACAAGGCACTCTGGAACATGCTAAATGTTACAGAAAAACCATCCTGAGTCTCTCTTATATAGAAATCAGTCGACAAGCTGTTAATGGCAATCAAGAAAGTGTCATTTTTTTAAAGTTATGATATAGTCTGTTCTAACATTGGCAATACGAAGCAATTAATACTTGTAGAATGAGGATTACAGTAAGACATTAAACAATTCCTGACATCTATTGGTAATTCTAACTAATGGCTTTATTAATGGTAAAAAGCCTTGATTTGCCTAGCTACTTGGGTCAGCAGAACAAGCTGTAAACAACACTCACATACTATCACTTTTAAAAATTTGCCTTTTTATGCAGCTGTCAGTCACAGAACAGCATTAGCATTCATTTGGAGTCATGTCTCTGACAAACAAACAAATGTAAGTCCAACATTCACTCTCCTTTTAGCTCTGTTTTGGTCTCCTCCAACTTCTGAGAAAAATATCTGGTTCTCCAGCTGTGAAATGCTGCACTATATTCACCATCTAGTGGCTGACTTTACTTATCTGGCCTGTGGCTCTGGATGGTGATAATCAACGACAGCTGATGAGAGCTGTGTGACTGAACTAAAAGGGTAAATTAATGGCTGTAAAACCAAAACAAGCTGAAAGAAGCTAAAATGCTTTGAGCTGAGGGAAGCTGTGCAGTTGAGTGATAATTAGCCTACATGTAGGCCATTCTTATTACACATAAAATGAACCACTCTTACTGTAAAAATGTTTATTAATGTCGTTTTGGATATCCATATTGGGAGAAATCCCCATGGTTGGTGTTTATTCTCCTTCATCACGGCACTTGTAGTGTCTTTTTCTCTTGGCCTGATCTTTGAGGCATTAATAAACAATTTATAAATTACGCTTTATTAGAAAGTTAAACTGAATATTTAATAAAGGCTGTAATAAAGCCATCAAACACTGTGGTTGTCTAAATATTAGGGGTAAAATCTGCTTAAAATTATAATTGGTACCATACACTGTAAATAAATAATAAAAAATGTGTAGCTAACTCAGGATTTTTAGGCTCTCCACAAAAGTAAAGTAAAATATGCTGAGTCTCATTTTATTGTTATGATAACTTGCAGTCAAGATAAACAGTAAGTTCATGATGCGTCATGGTCCAGTGAACAGCTCATAACAACATGGGAAAACAATTTGTGTATGTAAATCAGTTTATTGCAAGAAGACCACTGGGAACAAGGCCAACATCCCTCCCTTCCTCTCCCTCTGAGCTCTGCCCCGAGGTCCTCATCAACAAAAATGAGGATTTACAAACAATTCAAAAGACAGGAGAGCATAAAACGACATTAATTAGCTGAAAACTAACTGTTGTAGGCCTACATTCTAAATACTGTATATATCTCAAATATAACTGCTCATCAGAAGATGTTCCAACACCTGTGTTTATAATAGCATATCCTTCTGAAATGTACAGCATAATCAAGACAGTGCCTTTTTGATCTCGGAAAGTCATTAAAATTACACACAAAATAATCTGAATTATGAAAGAGGCATGCAAACCTACCAGTATTTGTCTCTATGTAGCCTACCTGAAAATATACCCAAACCTCTTTCTACTCAGCAGCCACTTCTGCAGATGTTACACGGCTCTACAGCGCTCTCTTGTGGCTGCAGTAGTACCATCAACACCAAAAAGAGGATGCTTTTAATATATCAGCAACTCTAACATGAGAATCCTCCTTCAAGGTAAAAATAAAATAAAATAAAAATACATATCTTCCACATTTTGTTTGAACACATGCTGAAACAGAGTGGCAATACTGTTGACAAAGGTGTTTTTTGGCTCAAATACAAGCAGGAGAATGGCCACAAGCGTCGGTTTTGAAGCCTCAAATACAAGGGATGGCACAAGAGTTCAAGCACTGTGTTTAAGAAACAATATGGTGTGAAAGTTCAAAGGGTGGTGTGCCATCAATACTGTACGCACCTCCTTTTTTTTCTTTTTTTTTTAAATCTGAAAGTGAATCTGTGATTCATCACTAATTCAACATGCGAGCTTCCACCCGTGTTAGGACCAGTGATAAAGATTGCATTTTCAGGCCATCTCAGCAAATCACAACATCTCCATGGCAATGTTAGTATGGAAGTTTACTACTGCCACACCAGAAAAAGAAAAACTGTATGTTGTTATAATATGAAAAATTAATTGTTATAACAAAAACTTTCATGTTAAAACAAGATATTTTCATGTTCTTCACCACACAGACCATACACCATTCAAACTGATTATAACATGATAACATATAACATGCCGTTTTAAAGAAATCAATTATTTTCATGTTATTAGACAGCTTTGTTAAATACTCAGTTCTGATTGGTCAATTAGAGCATTCTAAGTCAGACCGTTGCTATGAAGAACAGTCCATTGCTATGGGCGCATTTCTGATCATAGGGTTCAAGAACAGCAATAAAATCATTTTTAAATCAATATTTTGTGTCAAATTACTTTTTTCTGGTAAGTAACCATGTAGTAATCAGGATAATGTATAGTGAGCAGGTCATTACTGTGAAATAAACCCCTGACATGGTGATGCTTATTGTACATGATCCCTTACATACAACAAAATAAGTTGTCACATTATTAGACTGCTTTACATAGTCAAACTTTAACGCAACTTTAGTTGGTTGAAACTTTGGTAAAAATAAGTTGCAGCTGAGTTTTGTGGTGTAAAGCCCTCTGCAACACACTTGAAACGTGTCTGAAGCAACAGCCAATCAAAATGCTGATAAAATGTAACATGATGCCAAAATTTTACTTTCCAAACATTTGAACTAATTTCATCTAAGCAACTGCTTATCACCAAAATGAGCTACATAATAACCCAGAAGATCTTCAAGGGCTTCATGCAAGGTTGGTAACGCTGTCAACAAACAAACATGAGCGAGGCAAAGTTTGTTTAGATTGCAGTTTACAGATGGCATGAGATTATTTTTTAATTGATTCATGTAACTGTCAGCTTGCATGGAAATTATGTTTCATGCAGTATTCAACCTGCAAATACAGTACTTTCGTGAAACTTTCACTATGTAAAGCCAGCCAAACATGAACCATTTCATGTTCTAACAAGATAAATAGTATATTATTAGAACAAGGAAAGTTTCTTGTTATAACATGTGAAGTTTGAATGGTGAATACTGTGAAAACATCTTGTTATACTCTGAAAAACACCGCGTTATAACAGTAAACTTTTCACATTCTAACGTGACACTGATCTGTTTTTCTTTGTCTGGAGTGTCAGCAATACGCTGCCGTAACATAACCTTGCCAACATCATCGCCACAAACCACCGTTTGTTTTGTACCGATATACAAATGTTGCAATGTTTTTCCAAACTATACAAAACTTATAAATTATAAAGTTCTATTCTTAAATATAAACAACATCAAGTCAGTTTCCAGTACTTAGATTATATATTAGGTACAGTACATTGTACAGCTCCGTCGTCAAAGGGCGGAGAACGTTCCATTGAATACACTGTACATGATCCAAAGGGCTGAAACTGGTGGTTAGACATGATCTTTGAATAAATTAATTCATAAATAAATCATGATTATGTCTTCCCAGTAACAGTGGTGTCCTTGGTTCCCCTCGAGACTGTCTCACACACACATACAACACACACACACACACACACATGCACACACTCTTTGCACTCGAGTTGTCCAAATCTACGACTCGTACTCCTATTCTAAAAATACTTTTGGCTTTAAGAAGTAACAATGTTATATTCAACTCAGAGACTAAAAACTATTTTTTTAATATCGTACAAGAGGTCTACCATCTAGAGGGAGAATTAAATTCAGTAGTTATATGTTTAGAATACCTGTAGAGGCTTTGCAATGACAGAATAACATTTCTAATCAATAAAGTGACAGTGCTGGATGTCAGTTCCAGGGAGATCCCTTTCCTATGTGGGTTGTATTAAAGAAAAATAACGCCCACATCTACTTGGATACGCCTGCAGAGAGAGAAAAACAAACAAGAGAAGACTCTATGTGAGTGGTGTTATTAAATATCTAGACAGTGCAAAGCTAGAGTTGACTTGCGGCTAGTACAGCATGCTATGTTGGCTGGTACTGAGCACGGGTGATGTGTTGAAGCATTCTGAGTGTATTACTGGCAGACCAAATCACTAAGGTAAAACATGAAATATTGTCACGGTCGTTGGATCGTTCAGCTTTGCCAGACTGATCCAGTTGTGCATAAGAGAATCCAATATATCAGCTAATATTAGTACTTATATATAATCCTCAAATATATACAGAGAAAGCCAGTTTTTACTTAAAAATACCTTAATCGTGTGCTTATATCCAAACTTGTACAAAGAGTAACAAACGATCCAGCTAAAAATCGCTGTTAGCGCAGGATTCCCCTCTTTCCACCAGTCAGTCAGTTACAGTAGCAGCTTCTTCACCAACAGTGGCCTCACTGTTGACGTTAATACAGGTAAGTTCACTCCAGCCAACCTTTCAGTTCATTCGACGATTGGCAGCAATCACTGCTGCTGCTCAGACTCTCTTTTCACGCCTCCTGTCCGGCCCCAAAATAACAAAACTTCCGGTGTCTCTCCTCTCTTGTGTGTATTGCACCAAAGATAAATCATACAGAGCTCTATTTTTCTATTTGAAAAAATAAAAGGTAGGACTTGGTTCCAAGGCGCTGAGAAACTGGAAGCCAGGTGAGGTTTCCTCTATCAACCAGAGGAAGAAGAAGAAGAAGAGGACGAGGGACGTCAGTGGATGTCTCGGCACATAGGAAGGTTGACGAAGATGAAGACATTGAATTCGATGAGGATGGAGAAGCAGAGAAAGATGGCGTACAAGATTAGGCAGGCCAAGCCCAGTCGCCAGTCCAGAGTCCATTTGTTCAAATGGACACCGAGAACCTGCAGGCAGGACAGAGACTGTGACATCTTCACACCAAGCTTGTTTGAAACAGTTCTTTCAAAACGTGGAGTTTTTAACCTCCAGGTTTGGTTTGTCTGGGCTGTTGTTCTCAAACTTGTAAAACCTAAACTGACACAAATTAGACCACAGGCCCCCATTTGATTCTGTCCTCGGGTCCTCCATTTGATAATGTTTTTACTTTTAGATGTTTTATTACAGAAGATGAGCAGGGATTCCTCTGTAATTTTAATACAGCTGTAACACTTTGGGTAATAATTCTAGTTTTGTCTAGTTTTTGCTATTCGTGTCTTAGTTATACTTAAATTTGAGGTTCTGTTAAAAATCTTTTTAATTGTTAAACAGTCTTTACTTCTAAAGCATCTGGACTACACTTAGTTTAATTATAGATAGCATTAATGCTAAATTACAGTGTTTATATATATTGCAGTGGTGGCAATTTCCTTGCTGTGGTGGTGAGGAAACACTGGTCTATTAAAACCCATGAGCAAATAGTCATACGTTCTGTCATTGTGTTATTTATGGATGGAATTACAGTGAAAATAAATGATTCCCCTTTTTGCTGGGAACTCCCTGGAACCCCCTCAAGGACCCCTGAGGGTCTGCGGACCCTCATTTATGCCACTGCGTTTGGGCATGTGTGAACACAGAGAAAGTGAGGGGGTGATGTTGGTTCACCTCCATTTGAACTCCGGAGCTGTTTGTTTGCAGTCAGAACACAATTGGCCCTACCATCCAGAACAACTGGGCTGCATTACCTGATGGGACGCTTTTTCACGTTGGTTCAGCTCTCTAATCAAGTTTACTTAATGCATCGTCTGAAGAACAATTATTGTGAGAAAGTAAGAAAAGAAAGAAGGAAGCATTTTAAAGTGAATCGGGGGGCAAATGCAACAATTGTATTAAATTAGTCCCTGAATTGGAATAAAGCAAACAGACTACAAGTCTGAAAATGTCATTTGTGGGTGTCCTGCTATCAATGCACTGAGAGATCACTTCTGGACAGAGGCTCAACCAATGGGACAGACTGACCACAAAGGTCATGGTTGGACTCCAGGGTGTCGTTTGGTCTCAAAGTTTTTCAAGACACAATAATGTAAAAGGACATAGGAAAGGGGGTAGGTTCAGCAGAGGATATATGTGGACAATATGTACATTTGTTTGCTGTAAACTGATATCAGAATGTCAGGATAAATGTTTTCTGAAGAAGGAAAAGATCATGACACATTTGTTAGGCATCAATGATTAGTGCAGTGTGCTCTGGTGAGTAACCCCGTGAACTTAGCTTTTGTTTGTTTACAAGAAAATTCCTTTTGAAAAATCACATCACTCCAAAATAAAAAATGTTGGCTTTCAAAGTGGGAGGCAGGCTTCTCCAGGGGGCTCCAAACAGTTTCAGTGAAAGGAATTGAAAAAATGTTATATTTTCTGACATTAGTTATCAAAAGGAGATGACACTGAATAGCCTAAATGTGTGATTTGTTACAGAGAAAGTTCAGAGATACAGTCGTTTGGTGAAATTTTACTGTTTCTCCCAGAGTCAGAAACTAATAAATGCCTTTGGTCAAAGCTTTTTATGTATGTGATGTGGTCTGAAGTTATGTGAAACAGCAACATTAGACTATCTTAGCTCAACTGTTGAGTGTCTATGGGTCCTCAACTAACAAGTAAACTAAGAGGGGGGTGTCTTTGTCTGAAGGGAGACCCACAGTCTCAGACTTTGAGAACCCCTGATCTGGCTTTTTTTCAGCTATAGAGACATCTGCCATCTCTCCAATAATGGAGCTAGATGGCACTCAGCTTGTGGTGCTTGAAGTACCAAAAAATTAATTTGCAAGACTCAGCAGCAATGTCTTGACAGTAGAAAATAGTTCCTACATTAAACTGCTCTAAACAAGGTGTGTGAATTATCTTGAGTTAGCAGGTCATGATTTCTGTAAAGAGACGCTACTGTTGAAAAAACATATTTTTGGTGTTTTGAGAACCACAGGCTGAGTGCCATCAAGTTCTATTACAGTTGAGAGAAACCAAACATCTCTAAATCTCACACCCAAAAAAATCCAGATGGATAAATTGCAGTATAGGTAAGAGGAAAAATACGTATAATTTTTGGGGTGGTGAACTGTCCCTTTAAGCCTTTAAGCTGTCAGTACTCAGCTCACTCTTGCTGCCCCACACCACTGAAAGCTATGCTGTCACTTGCTGCAACTACGGCAAGTGAGCAGGGAGGCCCCACTCCCTCTTTTTTGGCTAGATTTTCTAGCTAAATAGCTACATAGAACTTAATGTTCAATTTCACAACACAACTTCCCTCTATAACTTTGACTCTATTCATGTGTAGTGATCTTGCTCTGCAGTGTGCTGAATCTGTGCTCGTCTACAGCACACAACAGTACAGATTGGATTTCACTGAACCAAAATGAAAAAAGCATCATCCTTGCCATTAAAAGCCAAAATGTCAAAGTCTCTATGTAAATCTATGATTGGATTTAAAGAGTTAGTTTGAGTTTATTCGTAGTTAGTGTATTATCTGCATTAGATGGCGGTCAGCATACCACCAATTCGGTGAATCCAACTAACCCTTTCAAATGCCAAATACACAATAACACAAACAGATTAACTGATCAAGGCAGCACTAGACGAGCAATTCCTGTGTTCTGCAAGGTAATATCACTGTCGCTTTGGAGAGAGCAATATTTGGCTTAGAAAATGTTGGAAAAGGCTGTCTGATGTCAAGGTAAAGTGGTGAAAATATTCTAAATATAATGTACACTTAAAACTACAAAGGATTCATATGATTTAGAGCCCAGGTTCAACAGGACAGCCCAGTTCAGTAATTTGTCAGCGTCTGGTACTTACTGTGAAGAATACTGAGGCCAGTAAGAGTCCAACAGAGAATATGAGTCCTCTGCTGTTAAGATGAATCTGAGGAGACAAACACAGAGAGGTTGCAGTAGTTTTTCAAAAGGGATTCACTGCCAGGCTTCTTCAGTGGGGTAGGTTTTTCAAAATTAAAGATGATAGAGGCTGTTGCTCTGTCCTGATACAGCCAGGGACTGACTCTTATTACACCTGCCCCAAATTCCCTCTTCTAGTGTGAAGAGTAATCAGCAGACCAATTAACACATAATATCCTCCCAGTGTAAAGGTTATAAACTGTGCACTGCCCGACAGTTATTGTGTGGTTGTGTTTGTGCCTCCCTCACTGCTGTGCACTGAATATTACAGACTATTGTTCCCGTCCTTCATGAACACAGCTCTGTTCTATTCTGGTCTGAGTCCGGCAGAATCTCCCCGGGCCGAGCTGAGAAACACTCACGTTGGAGCCGTAGTCGATGCAGAGTGTTTGCAGCGCCCAGGGCAGGCCCAGGCCCACCAGGATGTCAAACACATTACTGCCTATGGAGTTGGAGATGGCCATGTCTCCCAGACCTGAGGCAAGGAGAGCAACACTGTCAAGGTCTGTATACAGTCAGGAGACGAGTCAGTGATGACAAGCAATACTCTGCTGTGGAACTCCTTCTCTTAACAGCATTCCAGCGTTGTTTTACTCAGCACAAATGTTGATGTTAATTCCCCGTGTCTGTGTGTGTGTGTGTGTGTGTGTGTGTGTGTGTGTACAGTACGTGTGTGTACCTTGTCGTGCAACTATAACACTAGCCATGCAGTCTGGGACGCTGGTGCCTGCTGCGAGGAAGGTGATGCCCATGATAACGTCAGGAATTCCCAGAGTGAAGCCGATCACAGTCACCTGAAACAAACAGATTTTGTCTTCATACACTCTTTTATACGTATCTCAGCAGTCCACTTCAAATAAAAAGCAAGTTCCCATCTAGAATTCAATTGCAGTAGTATAACACAGTTTAATGCTCCCCTAGTGTAAAACATACTAGCACAAAATGGTGATATTAAATGGATTTAGTATGGATCAGCTTTATCTGTGATTCAGTTTTCAACTCTTTTTTTATAGGAAGCACAACATATTTATTGCATTTTTGTAGAATTTATATACCGTGTTGTATACTGTCTGCATAATATGTTATTTGCTATTTATCAATGGACCATCACTGGAAGCTCTGAGAGGCAAGTGAGAGGCATTACTGAAAGAATCAAATAATCACCGGAGGCACCTCTGAGGCTGTTTCCTAAAGAGTAAAAATAAAATAAGGAAAAGAAAAATGTATGTAAATTTAAATTCACCCAATAGTGGAATAACTTGCTAATGTATTATGCTAAACTTGAATTATATTTCACTTAACTGTGGCTCTGCTTTCTGTTATGATGCAGACTTAAGTGAGAGGCTGTTTAATCACTAATAACTATAATATATCCACATCTGTGCTGTTTCTCAAATCTGATACGTTGGTCTTTTATTAGCAGCTAGTTGAATTTGAGTACTGTTGTTGATTGTTGTCTTCTGCATAGAGTCAAACACATGTTTATGATGTAACTATATAATTGTTTCTTTTTTTTTTACAATAAAAAAAAGATCAAATAATTTGTGCACAGTCGTTAGAGCTAAAAAAACATTAAAGCCCAACAGGAAAATATCTCCCAGTTTCAGGAAGGCTAACATTCTTTAAAGATCAGGATGTGTTTCATTGTGTTTGTGAGTGAGACCGACTGGACTGACCATCCAGACCATGATGTAAGACAGGCCAGCGATCCAGATGGTGGCGGTGAAGAAGGAGACCATGAACCATTTCTCCCAGCGGCGCTTGGCACAGTTGGGCACGGTGAAGAACAGAAGCAGGGACAGAGGCCACATGGCCATCCACTTCAGCTTGTTACACACCCCAGCTAGAGAGAGGACGAGACAGAGAGATGAGCTCAGATATGATGACACAAAAATTTACTGACAGTGATCATTTTGTTCCATAGCATCTCTCTGTACGGCTGTACCTGGAATTTTGAAAGGCACCAAAGGCCCACTGTTGTCATCCTCTCCCTCTCCTTCCTCGTCGTTCTCATTGTTCTCATTGTCCTCATTTTCATTCTCTGTTTCGTTCCCAGACTCCAGTCGCTGAAGTCTGCACCTCCCATTCAGACCCTGCTCAGCTCCGCCCATCCCGTTCTCTAAGCCCCGCCTCCCCTGAGCCCTGGCAGCTGGGTCAGAGTCGCCGTTAGTGATGCGGTTGACTCGAGTCTCAGTGGTGTTGATCAGTCTTTGTCTCTGGAAGTAATGATAAAACATTATTATAGACAAAATTAAAATTTGACAACAATAATTTTATTGCTGAGTCAGATTTGAGTCGGGCTGAGTTAAACTTCTGTATCTTTCAACCCGTGCCCTATTTTATGTTTCAACTGCGACCATCAGCTGTGGAAGTGGCTGTAATGTAATCCTGACAGGCAAGTACGTCCACTAACCTCTTGTCTAGACCAATAATGCCATATCAGCATCACATACAGTGTTCACGCCTCACGGAAGCATTTGTCTATGTAGGATCCATCTTGTCTGTGCATTTTAAAGGGTCCAGCAGCATATAAGCAGCCTGATCTATTTCTCCATCAAAACAATGGCTGTGATTGTGGTGCACAGCAGTGTGTGTCTT
>JAJHUR010131295.1:4936-63105 GCA_027495735.1 Lutjanus campechanus | reverse complement strand
CAAATCTGATACGTTGGTCTTTTATTAGCAGCTAGTTGAATTTGAGTACTGTTGTTGATTGTTGTCTTCTGCATAGAGTCAAACACATGTTTATGATGTAACTATATAATTGTTTCTTCTTTTTTTTTACAATAAAAAAAAGATCAAATAATTTGTGCACAGTCGTTAGAGCTAAAAAAACATTAAAGCCCAACAGGAAAATATCTCCCAGTTTCAGGAAGGCTAACATTCTTTAAAGATCAGGATGTGTTTCATTGTGTTTGTGAGTGAGACCGACTGGACTGACCATCCAGACCATGATGTAAGACAGGCCAGCGATCCAGATGGTGGCGGTGAAGAAGGAGACCATGAACCATTTCTCCCAGCGGCGCTTGGCACAGTTGGGCACGGTGAAGAACAGAAGCAGGGACAGAGGCCACATGGCCATCCACTTCAGCTTGTTACACACCCCAGCTAGAGAGAGGACGAGACAGAGTACAGATATGATGACACAAACATTTACTGACAGTGATCATTTTGTTCCATAGCATCTCTCTGTACGGCTGTACCTGGAATTTTGAAAGGCACCAAAGGCCCACTGTTGTCATCCTCTCCCTCTCCTTCCTCGTCGTTCTCATTGTTCTCATTGTCCTCATTTTCATTCTCTGTTTCGTTCCCAGACTCCAGTCGCTGAAGTCTGCACCTCCCATTCAGACCCTGCTCAGCTCCGCCCATCCCGTTCTCTAAGCCCCGCCTCCCCTGAGCCCTGGCGGCTGGGTCAGAGTCGCCGTTAGTGATGCGGTTGACTCGAGTCTCAGTGGTGTTGATCAGTCTTTGTCTCTGGAAGTAATGATAAAACATTATTATAGACAACATTAAGATTTGACAACAATAATTTTATTGCTGTTTTGACTGACTTATTTTGAGTCAGATTTGAGTCGGGCTGAGTTAAACTTCTGTATCTTTCAACCCGTGCCCTATTTTATGTTTCAACTGCGACCATCAGCTGTGGAAGTGGCTGTAATGTAATCCTGACAGGCAAGTACGTCCACTAACCTCTTGTCTAGACCAATAATGCCATATCAGCATCACATACAGTGTTCACGCCTCACGGAAGCATTTGTCTATGTAGGATCCATCTTGTCTGTGCATTTCAAAGGGTCCAGCAGCATATAAGCAGCCTGATCTATTTCTCCATCAAAACAATGGCTGTGATTGTGGTGCACAGCAGTGTGTGTCTTCATAGTGAGTGTGGGGATTAACAAAAACGAGACAGGAAGAAAGTGAGTGCAAGTGGCTGTGCTCAGGACAGACAGGAGTTGGCGATCAGAGCAGAGGGATTAAAGTTTAGCAGTCAAGTTGTCTAGTGGCAGTAAAATGTAGTTTCCTTGGAGAGACATTGTTTCATTGTATTTGGCAATGCACGAACATTGAAATGTTCTGGGAAAAGGTAAGAGTTATAATCGAGAAGATAATTTCAAAACAAATTTTACTGTTTTTCTGTTAGGCTTATATCCAGAGAAACATAAGTAAAAATGAACAAGCATTTATAGACCTCAGCTTGCTGTATGCCAAAAAAAAGTATTGCACAGTTATGGAAAAATATCCACAGCCCAAGCACTGTTCAATGGATGAGACAGACGCAATCAAACCTTCCATTAGAAAGAATAACTTACATATCAAAGTCTAAACAGCACACATTTGAGAATATATGGAGACTAGTATAGATTATTAGTAGTTATTATTAGTATAGATTATCTACAGTTAAAACAGAAGGAGCAACTTGTTTTGAGTTTGTGTTTGTTTGTTTTTTGGTTTTTTTGGACTGTTTTTTAGAGCTGTAATGATTAATTGATTGGTTAATTGATTAATCAGTTTGGGTATTGTTTTTTTGTTTTTTTAAAAGGTCAGGGTTCTGTAGCTTCAGCTTCTGGAATCACAGTGTTTGCTGGTTGCTTTGGTCTTCTGTGATGCTGGGCTGAATGTATTTGGGTTGTGAACAAGCAGGATCATTGAGGGCCTCATTTTGGACTTCCTGACATTTAGTGGACTGATCGGCTGGTTGATGATCAGGAAGATGATCGACAGGACTGATGGACAAAGAAAGTAAACTTTGGTTGCAGCCCTTGTTTTTGTTTTTTTGTTTTGTGTTGATGCAGCAAATTGACAGCATACACTGAATGTAAATGGCTGCATTTCATGCTGTTTAAAATCTCAATAAAAATATTGTGGAAAAAAAGTACAGTTTGCCCATGAATAAACACTGCAGAAGAGGTTTGTGTGTCTTGCTTCCCAGTTGCTGGGTTAAGTGAAGGGAGCAGAGTGAGCTGCTCTCTGGCTTTGGAGCACAAGCTGCTCCATCTAGGTTAGAATGTTTTCAGTGCCTTATTACTGGGCACTATCCTCACGTTTATGCACATAATGTGGAAAAAACTGACCTGAAGTCTGTGAGACACAGCTGGGATGCGAAATGCACAGAGCTGGTAGAGACAGTGGCATATATTAAAAATGAGGGAGTATCTGTCGCATGAGACGTGGAAGTAAAAACGGCGTATGCCGTCGCTTGCTACTGAGAAGGTGGGATAAAAGTGCTTGTTTTGCAACTGATAGGCGCAGATTGTTTATTTGTGTGTCCGTCAACATTATGGAAATGGTTGCTACAGAGACAGACCTTTTTGTTAAAGAATAAGATATATTTTGTTTAACCAGAAACAGCTGTTTTCTTACTTTAACAGTCATTTCATCAGTGTGAAACACTTCATTCAAACTCAATAGAAACAAAATAAAACTCATCAAAACTGTCTTGGCTGGGCGGACGTTTAGCTCAGCGGGTAGAGCGTCCGACCCATGTATGGAGGCTGTAGTCCTCTGCAGCGGCCGCTGGTTCGACTCCCGCCTTCGGCCCTTTGCTGCGTGTCATCCCCTCTCTCTCTGCCCCGTTTCCTGTCTACTCTGCAGCTATCACTATCAAATAAAGGCACAAATGGCCAAAAAAATAACTTTAAAAACTGTCTTGGCTCATCTTTCTACTGCTCCAACAATCACAAACTGGTTTCATCATAATGAACATTTTATTTAGTAAGTAAGATGTTAAAATATCAGGACATGAGCGAGAGGGAGGTTGAACATCAGACAAGCAGCGTGGAGTCAAGGCTACCTCAGTGAATTAAGGATTTATTCTGACTGAACCAGAGTTGGTGACTGTTGGAACTGTGGAAAGACAAGCTAAGACATTTTTTGGTGAGTTTTACTTTGTTTCTGGCAAGTTCAAAACAAGTGTATTTTACAATGATAAAATTAACGTTTCTGTAAATGGACTCTGGCGGCTTTGGCAAGAACAATAAATCAGATGTTTCTGGTTAAACAAAAAGGATCTTAGTCTTTAACAAAAAGATCTATCTCTGTAGGATTCCTTTCCATAATGTTGTCAGATACTTAAAATAACAATCTGAGTCTGTCAGTGGCAAAAACAAGCACCCTTACTGGACGTACTTCCACATTTCACAGTTGTCCAGAAGGATAACGTTGCAGCCTGTTTCACGGTTGCAGTGGTCTCGATCAATACTGGATCAATTTCAAAAATGTTTGTCCCCATTAGTCACTTATCACAAAAACGTAGGAAAATAGGGTCCAAATTGAAAAATACTAAATTTGCCTCTTGACAGCTCAGGCTTGTTTTAATTTTTATTTGTATTACAGAAATCAGACAAAAGCTCCTTAAATTTGTCTGAAACAGAAGCTAATGTTCTTTTCTCTTCTTTCTGTCCAAAGACCATTTTTGGTTGTTTGGTTTGGATTTAAATCCAGACTGTAGTCAGCAGCAGACAGGTGCCTGAGAGGCAGTGTTGGCTGTAATATCCAAAAGAAAATTAACATTCATTCCACTCCTTCTTCTGTCAAACACAGACAGGGTTATTTGGTTTGTATTTATGCTAAGACTCTGGTTTGGCAGGGATTTTACAAAGTAACTGAAGTTGACAAAACTATTTTCTCTTGAGGGAAGCTTTGCCACTGTTCAACTTTTTCCAATTTGAAATAAGTTGTAACTTGTAGCATGAAAAAGGACAGAGCTCACAGAGTCCAACATAGTGTACACTTGTGTGTGAGTCCATGTGTAGTTCCGTGGAAATGTACCTCATTGATAAGCATGCGTGAAGCCATGGTGAGGCGGGTTCTGGGGGAGAAATGACTGGTGATCATGATCCTCATGCCTGCCTCAGAGAAAGACAGCTGGTGGGGGTACGCAGACAGCAGCTCGTCCACCATCAGCACCGACGGCTTACAGTGAAAGTTAGCTGGAGAGAAATGACACAAACATGTTTATCTGACTGCAGTGTTGATTGTTTACTTTTTAATCCAACTGCAATCGCAATTAGTCATTCTTCTTAAAAATCATGTTCAAGTGTTACTCATCTAATCACTGCCTAGAGGAAAATTCTGCTCCTCACGATCGTCTTTTCTTTGTTTTCTGAGAAATAAATTAGATTTTTATTTTGAGCTTACTGAAGTCTCACCTGTTCCTCCTTTAAAAGCAGGAGATCTTTTGCTGGGCTCATGGGTGTCTCAGAGGTTTCTCCTTGATAACCGTATCGAGCAACTAGACTTTAATTCAACCACTGAGACAAATTTAAGATCTCATTTAAGACAACTTTCTTTCTTTCTTTTAGATCTCACTGGTATCTCAAGAGCTGGTTATTTAAAACAATTTAACATCAGTGCAGTGAGACCAAAAAAAAAGACATTTAATTTCATTCTAAATTGGGCTCAGATTAGTCTCGGGCCAAGACGAGACAAAGGCTCTTTCTCATGTGCCGAATTTAAGAGGTATCTGAAAATGGTTTAAGTCTCATATTGGTCTTAAATTGAGCTCATTTATGTCTGGGAGACACAGACCAAACAAACACAGGCTCTTGTTTTGAACCTTTCCTTTCCTCTGGGTGAGTAACTCCTGCCTCACACATCCACCCTACTGAATCTGGAGAACTGTCCAGTAGTCCCTGTCCCTGCTGCCCACTGTGGGGACCATTTTGATGCTGCACATTCAAAGACATCCAGCCTGGCAAGCATCTGCTGCACAATGTGCCACCTGCCACCCTGGTTCTCTTCATCGCCTCCTCAGCAGACCCCAAGCAAGAGTTTATCAGGGCGACTGGTTCTGTCTGGGGCAGCAGTCAGAGAAGCAGATGCAGAACAAGCTGACGGAGCAGACTGTGTTGAAGTTGGAGGGTAGAGGGATGCATGTAGGTCTCAGCCAGCATCTTGCTCTGCTCTCCTCTGTTAGCTGATGATGTTGTATTCCATACTATACCTTACCTTTCAGGGCACAGAGACTGATGATGTAAACACAAGAGTAACGGTCCTTTGACCTTTGACAGTTGAGGACACAGGAGTTTTTGCCTTATACTTCTATTGGCCAGTCCCACTGAGCCAAGCAGAGTCTGATGCAGACCATAAAAAAAGCCTTGTTGCCAAAGCCACTGGCAACATCAAAGGTAGGGTATCATGCTATGTAGGGCTCCCCTAAACACAAAGGTTTATATGCAGGTACACATCTATCTGCACCAAATGCATCCTGCTATAAGCAACTTTCATATCTTGTTGAGTTTGGAGGCCCCTGTGGACAAAGGTGGTAGTCTTTCCACAATTATAACCACATAACCATAACTTCTTTTTAACTGGCCAATGTACTAATCACTGTAACTTTGCCTGGGAAATGTAAACCTGGGCTCATTCCATGTGTTTTCACTGAGAATCCAACCTGGTGGCAGGCATTAAAAGTAACTATGTAGAAATAGCTGATCTTCTTGTGGATGGTCTTGTTATCTTATGTAGGTAATGAAGAGGCATCTTTAATAAATTGAAACTGTTTCATAACTAGTTAAAAACTCCTTGTAGCAGATGTAGTAGCAGATCACTTTGATCTTTAACATGACCACCTCTTCGGTTGGACCAAGGTTTAGCAGTTTGGTCCAGACCACGGTCCGGTTTTCACACCTGCAATTTTGGTTCAGATCAAACTGGAATGTCTAACAGTCGGGACCAAATGAGGTAAGTGTGAAAGCACCCTAAGAGTTTCTGTATGGACGGCCAGAAGATGGAAGCTCAGTGCTCAGCATGATAGCAGTGGGCTTCATCAAGAAGGAAAAGTTCTTCTTCACCAGCAGAGGGTTCGGGGATTAATTTGTGGCCATCATCTCACCATATACACAGTCCAACACACAGACAGCACAGTGCAGCTGTAGCATCGAGGATCTATGCTGGCAATCATCCCAGGACACAACAGAACTTTGTCGATAAAGTCATCCGTGACTGTCTTATCCTGGAGCTGAACAAAAATAGATGAGCAGTGGTGCCCCAGCTGCCTTATATTTATGTAAATTTCAGTGCGCAGAGATGAGCAGCTAAAGCCTACAGAGTCCTCTTAGAGGGCAGAGCCTGTGTAAAATAGAGCAGATTATGTTACCTTTCTTGAGCAGGACTGCAGTGGCATCACACGTGACATTATCCTCTAGATCAGTGCTTCCTGTCAGCCCATTGGCCAGATTCATAGAGCTCTTCTTTCGACGGTCAAAGTAGCGATGTGCCCTGCCATTAAACCTGCCAATGACAAATCAATGAGAAGGGGCTGCAGCTTTGCGAACTACATGCAACTAATTAGTTAAATAAAGGCATTAGCAGTTATCGATGATGACACTCACTTCATGATGAGGATGTAAACTGCATACATGAGGATCAGGACGAGAGACTCCCACCTGCACACAAACACAAAGTGAGTACAATTTATAGTGATTCAGTATGTAAAAAGTATGTGTATGCATATTGAGGCTGCTACAGAAAATATCATTACGCACCAGCACACCTTCTCATCATAGATGAACTAAAAGGGCAAGACAAAGAGGACACAAAAGAACATAAGGTGGAGGCAGTAAAAGAAAGTCAAATTAATTTTGCATTTCAACATCAACCCCACTAGAGGGCATAACCAATCCAGACACCCAAAAAAAGGTCAAAGTATGACCTTTTGGTTCATTATACGCAATTTAGTGCCAGGAAGGCACTGAAGGAAACAGACTTGTTTAAAATTGTAAAATCACTCATGATGTTTCCTTTGTAGCATGCTACACAGTGAATACAGTATGTGAACATGACACAGTGTCATATCACCATGGTTTGATTGTGCAGCTGATTTATCTGTTTTCATAAGCATGATATGTAAGAACACACTGGCTCACCCATAGCATGTTAAGCTAACAAGTCTCAGCCATGTTCTATCTCTCATATAGACGTATACTGTGTCCCAATTCCATACTACCTACTAACTCCATACACTATGTGACACTATTCTCTGTAGCTAACTATTTGCACAGTTAGTATACAAGAAATGAACTTTATTGTTAGAATGGAAATAATACAATACATAGACTTTAATCAACAACTTTAGAAAGCCACAGCCAATTAAACTTCATAGCTTGATAACGTAACTTCTAAATGTTACATACTTAAATAAATATCTCAAAGTTAATCTTTTGGGTGCTTGCTCTCCACCAACTGCAATTTTATTTTAATTTTTGCTGCTGTAAGTAGATGGATGCATTCATGCCACAATGGAAAAATCCTTATTTACGACTCTGCATTTGAATTAAGTTAAAGTATACATACAGTGCTTAAATTCATTAGACCACCACCCAATATAAGGTTTACACCACAGCTGCCCTAAATTAGCAGCATTGGTAATTACCAAAATCATTTTTTATGTTTCTGTAATGGTTAATACACCACTATGAAGAAGCTCTTTAATTGAAATTATATTTTTAATACTAAAATATAATTTTAGTATTATTGTTATCCATGAATTTCAAATTGAAATTTGAAATCAAATTCATTCAAATTTTCAAACAAAGACAAAATAGTAAAGCACATTATTATTTCTTGATTAAGATGTCAAATTATAGTTATTTACTTGCATTCCTGAACAGAAAAACTAGTTTTAGTGATTGAATGTTATGCTTGATTAATTTCTGACTTCTCAGAGAAGCCCAGTGAGCCGACTCAAATTTGGGTATAAAAAGGTGAATTCAGTTTGAAATTCCTCATTCCTGTTCAAAATGGTAAAACGTGGAGAGCTCACTGAAAATGAAAGAGTCTGCATTAAAGCACTTCATGATGTTGGATGGTCTCTGCGCCAATTAGGGAAAGACAAAGTGTTTTCACAGTGTGGTCAAGTATGCTTTGGAGTCAATTGCCGAGACTGGTACTTAGAAAAGGAAGAGGCAGGAAACGAAAGGTAACTGAAGCAGATGTCAGACACTTCAAGATTTTCAGTACTAGAGACAGAAGGAAGACCACTGCTGATCTTCAGGCAGAGATAAATGCTTCTAGATCAGAGTCTGAGAAAGTCTCCAGAATGACCATAAGCAGACGACTGACGGAACAAGGCTTAAAGGGAAGACTAGCTGCTAAGAAGCCAATTTCGAGGCCTGCAAACATCCAAAAACACCTCAGATTTGCCAGGGAGCATAAACACTAGACTGTTGATGACTGGAAGAAGGTACTCTGGACGGACGAGTCCAAGTTTGAACTCTTCGGTCAGCATTATCGTATGTAAAGCTGGAGAACGTTTTGATGCCAGATGCATTGCACCCACAGTGAAACACGGCAAGAGTACCTTGCTGCAGTCAAGATGGCGGACAAGGGCGCCGCCATATATCCAATCCATGCCGGAAGTCACAACCGGAAGTTGGTCTTCTTTCGTGTATTTTTTAAAAAACTTTAAACTTTTTAAACTTTATTTAACAAGTAACATTACAAGAACAATGACATACTCAATTCTATACGTTAGTACATCAGATTTGGAGGAACAATCACACCTCCTTTTAAAATTCAGATAACATGAAATTACTGTAGTGATTTATGTATTTATGGACACGGCATAACGAGCGAACATTATGAAACGAACATGAAGAAAATATCCATAGAAAAAAATAATAGAACAGGGGGAAAAATGAACAAATAAATGAATGAATTAATGAATGAATGAATAAATAAATAATTAAAGAAAAGAAAATCATCTTAACAAACACAAGGAGTTTAGGAAAAGTAGTTTGTCTTCTTTCATGTATATTATTCACCATTTGCCGCTCCATACTGCATAATTTAATAGTTAATTGACTCTAAGTCTTTTCACAACTTTATACAGTATGTAAAACTGAGAGGTTAGCCGCCTAAAATATTCACTAAGTGATAATGTTAAAATATTATTAAACAACGTGACACACGTATGTGTGTGTGTGTGTGTGTATCATCCCTACAGTCGATCTACCGTCTGAACTTACCGTAAAGACGGTCTTAATTAATTACTGCATAATTTAATAATTAATTATTAAATTATGCAGTATGGAGCGGCGAAAATAATATACACGAAAGAAGACCAACAACTTTTCCTAAACTCCTTGTATTTGTTAATATGATTTTCTTTTCCTTTACTTATTTATTAATTAAATACATAATTAAATAATAATAATTAATTTGTTAATTTTCCCAACTGTTCTATTCTTTTTTCTGTGGATATTTTTTCTTCATGTTCGTTAATGTTCGCACGTTATGCCGTGTCCATAAATACATAAATCACCACAGTAATTTCATGTCATCTGAATTTAAAAAGGAGTTGTGATTGTTCCTTCAAATCCGATGTACTAACGTATAGAATTGAGTATGTCATTGTTCTTGTAATGTTACATGTTAAATAAAGCTTAAAAAGTTTTTTTTAAAATACACGAAAGAAGACCAACTTCCGGTTGTGAGTAGCCAACGATGCTATTTACAACTGGGGTGTAAATATGTGGCCATTTATACTCACATTGCACAGACAGACACAGAAAAGTGAAAATAATAATAATTTAAAAACCTAAGGATAATGAGCCTAAACATTGATAGTCAACAGTACAGTACAGTACAGTGTACAGTGCCTGTGTGTTTTTATTGACTTTCTACAATCTGGGCAATTCTGCTGAGGCAGATGGTGCAAAATTGGGTCTTGATACCAAAGCTGAGAGCCATAAACTGCACTTTAGAACTGGCCTTACATGCTTTACTGTACATGACAGTGCAAGTATATCTGCATATTCCTGCAATCACCACACTTGATCATGTGAACTGTGTATTTACATTAGAATCTTAAACCTCTTACCACAATGAGGGCCGTGATAGAAAATGTGTAATAAATTGAATCCCGCAGTAGGGCCCAGTGAGAGAGCTTCACTGCCTGCAAGGAGAAAAGAAAACATAGATAAGCACACTCACACAATGAGTACACTACTTCAATTCATACCCTCTTATAGTAACACTTATCCTCTCTGGAGTTTATGCAGCACTGAGATACAGGAATTACCATACTGATGTAAACAGAGGAGCTCTGGAGTTGACCTCCTGATTCACAGTCAATTGCGAGGTTTCATCCTACGTAGGAAAGGTGCCCGTGTGTTTATCAACTTTATGTAATCAGATACAATGCAGGAGCCCACAATGCAGTGACTAACACTCTCCCACACATTGAGCGCTCACACTTTATATACGTAAGTGCAGGGTCAGAGGTCACATCTTGAATGTGCCACTCCCAGCTGTGGAATCGTTTGCTGCTGCGAGGCAGATGGCAGAGCGAGAGCATAACAAAGCTTTGAAATGTTTGCTTGTACTCCGCTTCACTGTACAACAGCGCTTTGTAGAGGGAACCTGCTCTGAACAGCTAGCCAAAGGTAACAAACAGAGAGGTGCAATGGCTGCAGTTGAAGATGAATTCACTGCACCCCGTCCCTCCAAGCCATGTTACGCCGCCCGCCCTTCTGCCTCATTATCTCACTCTGATTACGTAAGGCACAATCTGGGATTGCATCACTGTTTTGAGTGCATATATTTTTCAGAGCAGAGAGCTTATCCTTGTACTTCGCTCATTTCCATGTCCCTGGCATGTCAGAAAGCATCAGAGAGAGGCTGCACTGTATTATGTTGTCTCTGTATCTGAGCGGCACTGAGGATGCAAAGCAAAAAGGAGTTACAAACTGTCTATTGTGTTCAGACTGTTGAGATGTCGTGCATATGGCTGGTTTAGCAGATCGAGCACAGAGGATAAAAGTGTCACACAAACAAAACATGTCAACGCGGAAAGTTTCCAACATGTACCCGCGACAGAAGTTTCACTTTTTGTGCATTGTTTTTGTGTTCAGGTCTGTGGATGACTGTGGCATTTCAATCCTGATCCTTTTCACCTTGTCTCATTTTTCATTTGAGACAAGAAAGCCACACGAAAGATAAATCTGACTAAACTTACAATCGCAAAAAAAGATGAAAACAGCAGAGGTGGAGAATACAGGTATATGTTAGAGAGCAAAGATGTCAAGATATCTGTGGTTTCCACACGGCTCTGATTTCCTCTGAAACTGTATTTTGGTGTAGTCAGACATATAAGGCCCTATCCTATCTACGACCTTTCTTAGTAGCGTACAGTACGACTTTCATTGTTATTCTCTGACCAGCACAGTTGTCATTGTCACGCCCAGTGTCCATGTGTAAATAGCAAATGTACTTGTATGCACCTGTCTGATCAACAAAAACCTGGTCTAAAGTCAATGACAAAGAAGGAGGCTAAACGAGTCTGGAGGAGAAAATGTTTGGGGAGAACTGGAGGTGAGATTTTTATGCTGCTTGTTAATGTTAGCCTGAAGAGCTAGAAAGTTTACTGTTGTTTGGGAACACTGTCAGCTGCTCAGCTGTTCTGTCTCCATGAAGACCTGTCTGCTTTCTCTTTATCCTCTTTAACCAGCCAGTCACCAATCATGGCCAGTCAAATGGCCAGTTCCAGTCTCGGTTGCTTACATAGCATAACATGCTTACATTCTTCTTGTTGCACACACAGGGACATGCAGCAGTGCATATTGGTCCATTTGCTCATATGCAGAGTTGTTGATGGGACAGGAGATTGGGAGACGGAGGAGGCAGAGGGTACATTGATCAAGGACCACATAGCTGTCCCTTAATGTTGACAAATGCCGCTGTAAGCTACACGCATCTCGCCAGGCTGTAACAGACATCTCCTGTCAGACGATTTTGAGACTAATGCAGTCTGTTCTTATGCACTCCTGTTACGGTTGAAGTTACTGCTGCACAGCATTTCTTTGAAGTGGGTCATTCCAGCCTCCCGAATTCGTACACAAGCTAATCTATTCCCTCAGCAGAAAACTGCTCGCTTCCCCAGGTGCAGGCACACTTCGCTTTTAAAGGGAATGGAATATGTCACTCTGATTGGTTTAATTCATCTTGCGCCCAAAACACACCTGTGATTAATTGAGAGACTAAATACAAGCTCTTTGCACCTTGTGCCTTACTTTGCGCCCAGATTTTGCGCCACTGAACTAACAAAAGTGGAGTTGTCCGCACCCTAAATGCAACTTTAGCTTGTGCGCTATAGATTGTTTATAGATTGTTTTCAGGCATGCTGAAAACAACAGTGTGTTCACGTCTCCTGAATTCTTTTGCATACAAACACATTATGAATGTATGCATGAGTACTTTCTCCCGCTTTGTGTTAATGTGGCTGAATATTTAAAGGTGACAGTGGGCCGCTGGTTGTGCTCTGTGAAAATGCCACGAGGTCAGCAGCAGGTTCGCCTGCATCAGTGCGACACTGCTATGACATCATACCTGGCCGGCGAAGAAGCCACACACACCGATGATGCAGAGGATGTTGAAGACAGCTGAACCCACGATAGTTCCCACACCCACGTCACCTTTGGTGATGAACACCCCTGAGGAGAGAATGAGCAAGCACACACACACACACAAACACACAGTATTATGACTCCATAGATGATGTGTTATACACTACTTGACACAGCAGCTGCAGTTCTGACAAACAGATGTTAAACAGCTGTCAAAACATATGCAAACAACTTGTCCATATTGTTATAGATCTCTCTCTCTCTCACACACACACAGAATGACAAGAAGAAAATCTTTAAGACGCCTATAAAACCTGAATTTGCATTAATATTCTATACAACTCAGAAGAGAGTCTGTGGAGTCTGAATGTATAATAATGATTTTGATTTAAAGAATTCAGTAAGGTAATGTCACAGACACACACCCCCTTTTTTTTTTTTTCGGCCGGCAAGACATAAAAGGTGGGACAAGACAAGACAAGACAGACCATTTACCCACTGTGTAATATGACAGAATTAACAAGACGAGACTTAGAGGACTTTCTCCCCCTTTTTTCGTCTTTTTCTTCCTGTTTTCCTTCTTTCCCTGTTTTAATTATCTCATTTCTCCCTTCCTTTCTCTAATGTTTCCCCTTCTTCCATATATGTTAGCATTGTGTGTGTGCTGCATGAGCTGCTTCCAGACCCTGAGGTGGAAGCTGGCTGTCCGGGGGGTCTCACCCTGTCACCCATTCATCCACCCAGAATAGCCCCCAGAGACCCATGACCCCATCTCAACAGTGAATGTTCTTTGTATTGTTGTTTCTGTACAAGACCGTGATCAAAAAACAAAAAGAGAAAGGAAAAAACATGTGGCCTTTACTCCTCATCAGCAATTCTCAAGTGCTTATTACATAACATGACTTTAATGTGATTCTAATCTGATTCATTATATTGAAGGCCATGTTTGTTTACTGCACGTGTCCTTGGATAAATGCATTATCGTAAAGCATCCATTAAAAGCTTCCTCCCTAATGCAGCAACAGTATTGCAGCCCGTGTTTCAGTTAGAACAGAGGAGGAGAAGAGACAGACGGCTGGTTGAGGTAAATACCTATGACAGATGTGAAGAGCTCAGGGGCCGAGCTGCCAGCGGCCATGAAGGTGGCACCTGCTACGTCCTCACTGAGATGGAGACGCTGTGAGAAAAGAGCAAGAGACAAATAAAAAGTTCATGTTTACAGACCAGTCCAGGACACAGTTTGACCCTTGACCCTTACCTGATCATTCAGAATTACAAAAGCATGAATACGTGTGATTGTGTAAACACACTGTGAATCTGGTAAACCACAGCACAGAGACAGTCCAACTCAAAGTTTAAAACCTGAGAATTGTGGCGGCATCATTCAACACCAACATCGACCATGAACTTTCATTTGACAGACCTGAGAAATGGTCTCTCTGACTGTGTACTAACTTGATTTCACTCTTATTTGACTGGTAGACAGCGTTTGGTCAGCCTGGGTGCTCATGTATCAGCGACTTATGGTATGAAAAATGGTATTCCTGAAGGAAGCACCACATTTGTTTTTGTTTTTTTAATTATTACGTTATTAACCATCACTATGCCAAATAGGTATTCTTACAGCTAAATGAGGAAAAACCTTATTTTAATAGGACCCAGAATAGCAGGAGAAAATCTGCTTGGTGCTTGGTGACCTTAGCAGATATATTAAAAATAGATTAAAACATCACAAACTTGGGAATGAGTTTAGACTTGGATTTAAATTTTAATCATCATTTTAACAACATGCAATTCCCTTTTTACAAGAATACCTGAAAGGTCTATAAGAAAACTACATACAAAACATTCATTTTATTTATTGATTTATAATATTTTAGTCAAAATTGTATTTATTGTTATTTTATTGGTTTGTTTTATTTTTTGTCTGTGTTGTTTCAGTTTTGCTATGTGAAGCACTTTGATTGCCTGTGTGTATGAAAGGTGTTTTAGCAGCACTTTGTGAATATAACATAACATAAATACATTTATATATAATAGTACACACTAAAACATTGGTTCCCAGCCTCAAGTCTTAGATAGAAGGCAGCTACAAAGGAGAGAAAAAAACAGATCTACAAATATACAAAGATGTAACATTTAAGTATTCTGTTACTTGAAGAATGTTTGGCTAGTAGCATAAGAAGTTTCTTTCTTCCACTATGCAGCCAAAAATTACATTAATATTATTATCAAAAATGATCAAATTATTAAAATTACATTAAATTTACATAAACATATATACACATACTACCTGATATTGTGTAGATGTACTGTATAATATTAAATAACACTTCATTTCAAGGTGAGACTGAAATGACAGCGTCATAACCAGGACATGACATCCATCATGAAAGTGTCATTGTCAAGTGTCTTTTGGTCAATTATGTCATTAATCAAGTTAATTCAGTATTTGTTCTAACAATTTTACATTAATCAAGCAAATAATGTCTTTGTTCTGACAACTTGACATTAACTAAGACAACATAAATTGTCATAAACATGCCATTACAGGCCTAATTATAAAACATAAAGAAACTATTTAACTTTGTGTGTTTGCATTAATATGTCATATATCTCTGGTTTTGACACTGGCTGACCATTAAAATAATCATGAATATTTTCCTTGACCTCAGCTAAAGTGGCACCATTTGGACTTCTCATAAGGATGTCAATTAAGTGCCATGAGGCTAATTTAATAACAGACTACAGTTCTAAGGTGATGAGAGTTTCCTGATGGCTAGCTTGGCTTGTTGCTTAAGTCGACTAACTGCTAACTGCTACTAAGTGTTGCTGATGTTGGCTAGTTAGCTTGGTTAACCATGCAGCTAGAGCTGACTCAGTCCCAGGGTGCAAGCAGTGCCTGTACCCATATTCCCCTTCAAACTGGACACTGTCACACAGGTTGTGTTCAGTTCTGGTCTGGCCATGTTCAGTGGGAGCAACCAATGTTTTTCTTTTGGATTTCTTTTAGATATACAGCACTGTAAATCTCTTAATAAATAATAACCTAAAAACTTTTATTCCCTATTTTGTTGCTCATTAACATACATGTAGCACTGCCAGAGGACACCAGAATGTTGCCCATCCAGTTATTTTTACTCCAACCAAGGAAATATCCATTTTCAGTGCTTGGTATTAAATCAAAGCTTACAGCTCAGAGCAAACAGAGAGCAGTATTTGCAGTGAGAGGCATCTTTTTTCATAGGCAGTCACATTTTAGATGGGAGACAAGAGAGCCAATAAAAACAATTAGACTGGTTTAATTGATGAGAAAAGTGTGATGCAGACTCACAGTTGCAGTAGAGAGATAAAGAGAGATAAGAGAGCACTCATGTGGACTGAATGCTGCACAATATTTTCAACATGATGCAACAATTCATAAAGTTTGTCTTACATTTGATTGTGCGGTCAGTTATAGTTGATTAATGGATGTAAACTTGCTACTGTTGGAACAGAGGTTAAATGACCTGAAACGGGCTGTAATTTATGCGTGCATGTGCATGCATGCACGCGTCACAGGTGCATCATATAGCACTACACATCTGCTCATTAAGTCAATAATGTTAAATGTCATGAAGAAATCGTTAATATTTGAAGCTTTTCAGGACCTTTAATACCTCATGTTCATACCTCACACAGCTTCTCCAGGGAGGGGACGAAGTAGTCATCACAGACGAGGGCCAGGGCACAGAACATGTAAATGGTCTGAAAGGAGAGAGAGAGAGTGATAAATATTAAAGGGATCAGTGATGTATTAACATGTTGCTTGATGTGATTTATACATATGATACGATAGGGTGAAAAGTCCACACTAAGATGGGTCGCAGCTGCACCATCATAAAGTACAGCTGGCTGTGATTTATCTGATATTTCAGCTTCTAAGTGGAGCAGATCTCTGTATGTATCCTGAATGATACAGTAAAGAACACCTCTCTGCTCTAAATGCTACATTAAATTTAGATGTAAATTACCATGAAAAATGTAACAGTGAGTCTAATTGAAGGCTAAAGATTCAGAGATCTGATCCCATGCAAATGCAGTGCAGTACATTAACGGATCAGGCATTAAGAATTCATGAATAACATAACTGTGGGACCACACTTTTTACATTTTTAAACAGGGAAGTTAGTTTTCACTTTTCAAACATAGTGGCATTAAAAAAGCCCAGGAGGGGAGGTTATGTATATGGCTTTTGCTTTTTCCCCTGCTGAGATAAACTGTTGGAATAGATAGAAGAGAAAAGCAAAACAGCCTCTGACCTGGAATGACACAATGGGCCCAAGTTAAAGATAAACATAGCAAGTTAATATAGTGGTAAATTTGTTCATTAAACTATTTCTAAACTCCTCCTCTGTGTTGGAGGGGCAGGGCTCGGGTAGCTCCTCCCCACCCACACACACACACACACACACACACACACAGTCACAGAACCAGGTGAAGTGAAGATAACATGTTACTTGAGGCTAATGGGTGTTTTTCTGATGACGACTGCTGACAACTGCATAATTTTGTCAAGAAAAATTGGAAAAATCAGTCCAAATGGAATTGGTTTCAAAGACCCACTCCACATCTCGGTTGTGAGAACATTTTGTGTTATTATTTTTTCACAGTGAAATTCCGATGTCTGCAGCTCAGTGCTCTTTGACCAGGTGTACTGGCATTATTATGCTATTATATTATCATTCGGTTAGTTGCATGACATGCTCTTAAAATGACAATAATGAGGCGGAGGTTTAGCTCAGTTGGTAGAGCGTCCGCCCCATGTACTGAGGCTGTGAGTCCTCTGCAGCAGCTGCTGGTTCGATTCCCACCTTTGGCCCTTTGCTGCGTGTCATCCCCTCTCTCTCTACCCCATTTCCTGTCCACTCTTCAGGCTGTGCTCTCAAATAAAGGCAAAATGGCCAAAAAAAAAAACTTTAAAAAAAAATGAAAATAATATTTTTCATTAGTCCTCAAGCTAAAATCACAGCCCCTGAATTTTAGAGGCTTTAATTAATTTTTCCCACAAAAATTTACCTTTTTTCTCTTACTGAACATTGGATTTTTATTTACATCAACTGTATCTCCTCATATTTCCAAAAAGAAAGTAATATATTTAAGTATAAGTGAAAACTTTCCACCAGTTGCTACAACTGAGTTGCAAGTCAAGTGCAAAGTTCACCCATAGAGCTACAGTGGCCACATTTATGGGAAATAAGCCAAGTTGAAATATACAAAACTTTTTTTTTTTAAAAGTCCTTACCTTTATACAGTTGAGTTTGTTACCAACATAATTCATTATCTATTATTGCTGCCATGAATTTTAGTTTTAGTATTCAGACAACATTCATCATAGGTTTTGTGATTACCATATTGAATTTTGTCTTATTTAAACTAAATGATAAAAACAAATCAAACCAATTCTTTACACTTTTCCAGAGTTCCACAAGTTGTTTCTAATTCTTACAAAACCAAAATAAAATCTGTACCACCCGAATGTTTTGGACAAATACTGTGTAGGTACAAAACAACAATAATGGCCCTAAAACTGACCCTTGTGGAACTCCACAAGTAACTTTCACTAGTGATCCTTCCATATGCCCCCTGAATAGTTTGACCTGATGCATTATAATCTATCATATGGAATGCTTTTCAGGCTGTGTATCACTGGTGTGTTTTTTTCATGGTGTATTATTGCATAAACACCCACTGCATGCAACCTTTCCTTGGTATCACATAATAATACAATGTAGAGCACGGAGAGAAGCAGAGACAGGGTGCAGATGAAAGACAGATCGCGATGATCAAGGGAGAAAATGTCAAGTAGTGATGACAGTCTGACGGGGAATGTGTGAACAAAGGAAAGGCATTAATATTCTTACACTCTGTAATAACAATGACTTTCAAGACCTGCTTACAGAAAGACTGGCATAGAGAACAATATTTCTTTTTCGTTTTGTGCTCAGTACTGAGTCATATTTTACTTTGCACCAGGAGGTTCTTCTATTTCCTGTTTCTGAAAGCAAGTGAGAGTGAGCTGAACTACCCAATGCCTGCATGAGTATGACTGAGCCCACACACTAAATGACTTTCTGTGTGTATGTGTGTGTGCACGCGTGTGTGCGTGTGTGTGTGTGAAGGAGAGGAGTGCCGTAAGCACAAGGCTGCCAGTCACTGAGGTAAATAGATATTTGTTACCAAAAAGTGACATGTACTCCTAATCTTAATTAAGGTCTAAGGTTGAGATGGAGGGAAGAAGGGCTGCAGTATTTAATATCATCATTTCCTCAATTTATTGATAACTGTTTTGGTCAAAAATTGTCCACAACCCAAAGATAAAGGCCAACTTTATTATGATCATACAATCATACAGAGTAAAATAATACAGTTGAGTCTATGCACCTTGTAAATTATCAGCCCCAAAACTGGACCCTGTGACCCTGAGCAGTGTCCCATACATCATTTACCGCCCCAGGATTGCAAAGTCACGGTCTATGCCATTAATTAGATGTACATATTTGTTCATGTTTTACAAAGGCTTTGTCACCCTTAAAAAATAGTAGTAATATATCATCACTATATAACTTCTTTCATTTGTATCTCACTCAAGCCTCAAGCCCCTTTTATGTTGAATATAAATGTGTGCATGTTTTATGTTGCATGCAGACATGAAATCTGGAGTTGTGTTTGTGAAAGCAAATCTTTTCTGAGAAGTGATGATGCTGGTATTAATGAGCTGCAGAAATGAAGAAGGTCAGCAGTACAGCTGTCAAGAGAACAGCAGTTGCAAGTAAAACACTGTGATATTCAAATTCAGAAATGAAGGTCTAACTTAACGTGTTTTGCAGTTTTCCATCCTCAAGCTGAATCCAATTACCAGAAACATACATGATCAATGACGGTCTCCGACTGATGGTGGGATCAGATCACAGCAGCTTCATGTGTGGCAGAATCGTGGGATGATACAAGAAACGGACAGCAGGATCTAATCCACTGTTTAAATCAACATCCCTGAATCAAGACCAGATGCTGCAGCATAATGCAGACAAGACAAGCCACATGCTGACATGATATCTGTTCTATTGTTTGTTTAGTTTTTTTTAAAAGCATTTTCATTGTTTTTAATGATTTTACTTCTTGTTTTTTTTTAAATATTTCAATATGTACAGTAGCAGGAAAATAATCATGCAGGAACATGTCTGATTAACAGTGCGAGGGAGCAGCCACAGGTGAAGCGAGGATATTTAAACCACTATTTATACAACTATATGTATTCTGGCTGCTCAGTGCAGAGCAGATGTGGGACAAAGTTGTTGTTTTGCAAGTCAAAAGTAAGTCTCAAGTCTTGGTTGTTCCAATTCAAGTCCCAACAAGAGCTAAACAAAGTCCTAAACATTTTCTTTTAGGTCCCCTACAAATGGTCACTATATACCCTTTTTTATATACCAAATATACTGCCATTTAGTTTTTGCTGTATTACTATCAAATAAACATTGAAACATTAAAAGCAAAATGATCTGGTGTGTGGTGCTATATTTTGTCATCTATGGAAGAATGGAGAATTTGATGGAGGAAAAGATCCTGTAAGTAATTATAATGAGAAACAGAAATGGAAATAATAAGTTAGTATCTCAAAATAATAAGAAACTTTTTCAAAGCAATGAGTAACCCATCTCAAAATAAGTATCTCAAAATAATGCAACTGTAGTCATTATTTCAAGATTCTCATTATGATGACTTACGGGTTCTTTTTTTTTTCCATCAAATTGGCGCTAATGGCCTTCTGTAATATCCTGTTCTGTTGTCTGTCTGCTGGTTTTGCAATGTTGAACACACCTTTACCTCCTTCTCATGCAACATTGTATTGCAAAGAATGCAATTAAAAATATTGTAGTAAAAAATAGCATTTTATCTGTGATTTAAGACCATTCTGATTGCTAATGAAGACTGTGAGATGTAGTTGAAAGGTCAGGAATAAACTTTCCTGCTCAACATATTACAATAACAATTTCCACAGTCATTCGTTGCAGCCCAAGTTTAATACCTTGTGTGAAGGCATTTGACAAATAAATTATGCTGAGCATGAGGAGAGGCCTCATTGCTGGCATTTAGCTTGTTCCCTGGCTCACATCCTGCATAAAATGTTCTGAACCTGTTTGGGGAAATTTCAGTGGACATATTGCATGTCACAGTTCAAATCCACGCAGTTACAGTTTTGTCATTTTCAAAAAGAAAAAGGAAGGTGGAAATGTATGACAGAATTACTATACAGACTGCTCTGCAAGTATTAGCCCTGATTGTCCTTCCTGAAATCCACAGAATGCTGGTCTCTCCACAAAATACAGTAACACCTGCTATAATATGACACTGAGTACATTATTTTAAAGGTTAAACATCGCACAAAAATAACTTGTAATGATGTACTGTAGTTTTGCCTTTTTGTTCTTTTTTAAATACCCATCCGCCTAGAAAAGGTTACTTTCATTTGCCCTTCTGCAACAGGAAAAGGCTGCCTCAGAGGCCAGGTGCACTGTAAATACTGACATTGCCTATAATGTCAGACATGTACTGGCCAAAAGGTCCATTCGGTAGTTCCTACAGTATAGTGCTCTGTTTATGCACAGCAAAGTTCCCTGGAGAAGCTCCTCTGCTGGCATGAGCCTCCATTACAGTCAGCCCTCCAGTGACTATCAGCGACGGCTCAACACAACATGGGTCATCATGTACTGGAACATTCTGCCTGCCCTGTGCCATTCACACAAGAGTGACGACAGAGGGGCCCCATCGCAACCTTGACCTTGCATATTGACCCCTGCTGGGCCATGCTGGAGAGAGTGTGCTGGGACAATGAGATACTGCTGGAGAGGAGAGGAGAGGAGAGGAGAGGAGAGGAGAGGAGAGGAGAGGAGACTGGAATCATGCTGCAGATCCAGATTATGGCTCCAACCAACAATTATTTTCATTATTATCATCATTCATCATTTTAGTTCAGAGGAGAAGGAAATACGATTTTATCAGAACACTATCCTGATATTTAAGAAGCTGGAACCAGCAAATGTTTGGAATATGACAGCTGATTGATTGTCATAATAGTTGGCAATTAAGTTTCTTTTGATTCACTAATCGATGCATTGACTAATCATTGCAGTTCTAATCCAGGTTCTATCTTCTCCTCTGCCATAAAGGATGAGATATCATCAATGGCGCCATTTTTTAGCATTGTTTTGGAAGAGTGTGTGTAAGCTATTACCCTGTGACTTAATAAAAACTAAACATGACAGGAGTGAAAGCTCATGAGAAAAATTTTGTCACTTAGTGATGTATTTTGAAGTCTTTGGATTTTTATGTTGCAGCTATTGTGACTTATAAGAGGAACTCACATCAAATTCTGTTTATACAGGTCTTTGGGAGTACTACTGCATACATCAAAAAAGTTGCAAAAGCCTTTTGTGGCTCCAGAGGGAGCTGAGTGAAGTCTGATAAATGTCACTTAAGTGTCAGCTGGGTCCGAGGACTACAAGTTTGAAAATGAAATAAATCTGGAGGTGTAGAGTTAGAGAGAGGAGATCTTATTAGACCTCTGTTGCCCATTCCTCATCTCAGCTTGAGGCTAGAAGCTCCAGGCTACAATAGCTGATACAAGCGTAACACAGCCAAATCTCCAACTGAACTGTCAGCAGTCGAGTTGCATTGTGGGTTATGCACAATAGGTGCAATGTTTTGAGAAGAAAATGTTGCATAAAAAGGAGTTCAAAACTAAATCAGTTGAGTATTCTTTTAAAGAATATGGCTGACATTTTTCTATGTTTATCATATTGTCAACAAGTCCCATCATTAGACAAAAGCCAATAATATGTTGGTCCATCTCTCTGTACTCTCTTACAGTGTTGGGGTGTAGTTAACTACATGTAATCTAATTACTAGTTTCAGTATTATAGTTGGGTGGTAGTTTAACTAAATCTCAGTAACTTTTTCAGTAGTTTGGTTCATGCAAACTACTATTATATATATATACAACTATACAATTTAGCTTAGCTACCATTAGCTATTAGCATTAGCATTAGCTAGACTATTAGCTGACTCTCCCACTGGGGCCTCCACTCCGGGCCTGAATTCCTCCTCCTTTATGTGGTCCAAAGCTCCTATGCTAGCATGTAAAAGCAAACACTCCCTCGGGGCTCTGAGCTCCCAGTTTGACAACTAGCTGAACGATTGACTGAGCTAACTAGCTTACTTAAGCAACAAGTAAAGCTATCTGAAAACTTGTTTTTCTCATTAAATAACATACAGTTTCACCAAAATCAGTGAAAAAAGTTAGTTGTGTTTTCGTTCAGTAATCAGGCTTGGCTTCATCAAATTCAGTGACCCATATAGCGGTAGCTTAGCTGTAATAATGACATTGAGCACTCCAGCCGAAAAAGTTTCTAGCTTCTAGGTTTACTTGTTTCCTTTAAAAAAATGAATAAATAAAGACTAAGTAATCTCCTCAAACAGTAGGGAATCTTAGTTTTTAACAGTCAAACAGGAGTAAAAAGTATTTTGTATTTTCGGTTGCAAAGTAATACACATTTAATGCTTTAGTGAGAATTACTCTAACAGCAGCTGGAAGGTGTGGTGTTTGAAAGAAAAAGAGGTGTAATAAGTTATACATACAGTTAGACAGTTCCCATGGTTATGGTGATGAAGCAACATGTCACTCAGTGGAACAGTGTGGCTCACTGATGTATTTTGAATACTTTTTGGACACACATCTCACTCATCAACACACACACACACACGCACACACACACCGGCACACACACACACCGGCACATGAATACGGAGTTGTGTTGGTGAGGTTAAACTTACACACAGGACATGCAGGGCCACCGCTCCTTCTGTTCTCTCTTTGTGTGTGAACAGGTCTGTAGGGAACTCGTGCAGAGCTGGAAGAGACAGACACATATGGTTTCAACACTATACAGTGTGTGACAGTGTGTACATGTATGTGTGTTCCTCTGCAAAGCATGATACAGGGAACATATTTCCAATGCCCGGCAGAAAAAAAAGCCTTGAACTCATGTGTAGTGACAAGGAGCCTTGCCCAGAGAGCACCTTGCCCAAGTGTGTGTCACAGTCTAACTGTGCCCTGCCAAGGACTGTGTATGAGCATGCTTCCTAGGAGAGCGACAAGAAGAGAATCAGGAAATGGAAAAAGTGAACACGAGGAGGACAAAGCGAGGGCAAAGAGGAGACAGAGCATTTTAAAAATAGAGCCAGGGATATTTAGGGTAAGGCAAGTGGGATGGAGAGCAAAGGAGAGAGAAAGGGTGGTGGGAGTTTAACTGCAATTTGCAAACTCCATTTCTCTGCAATTGAGCAAAAGAGAGCAACTGTGTGTGAGTAAAAAGACGGAGAGAGAAAAGTGGAAAGTTGGCAGACATAGAGAGTGTGAGGGAAAACAGAAAGAGGTGAATGAGGGAGTTTGGTTTTAAACGGTGGCCTGAGTTATTCTACCCCCTCTCCATGGCTTCTTGACTTCTTCCCCTCTCTTAGCCTCACAGTCCCTCCCTGACTGCCAAGACCAATGACAGGTGCTTGGCTGCCGCAGAGTTGTTGAGGAACCTTTGCCTCTCGCCCCTCGAGCATCGAGTCACCACTGTCATCATTTCCTCCCACACAAATCAGGAACCCATTCACAGGCCACTGCTAACATCTGTTACATATTTCAGCACCTACACACTATTCCCTGGGAAAGGCCAGCCAGGCACCATGCAGAGAGTTGGGCTAATGCTAATGATTGTTAGCATGTGGTGCAACAAAAGGCAAAATCAAAGTCAGATATATTTTATTGACCAGAACCGTAAACAGAGGAATTGTCTTGGAGATTCTGGTTAAGTAACAACTGACAACTTACAGAGGTCTATAGCACTTGCAGCTTGCTTTACACAGTGAAACTTTCTCACAATTTTAATTGGTTGAAACTTGGGTGAAACTAAGTAGCAATGGTGTTGCATGGTGTAAAGTCCTCTGCAGCACACTTGAAACTTGTCTCAGCTGCAACAACAAACTGTCAACTTTTGGATGTAAGAAGATTATCCTCATAGACTTCTTGCAAAGTTGGTTACACTGTCACTGTCAACAAACATGAGTGAGGCAATGTTTGTTTACATTGCAGTTAGCAGGTGACTATCATTACTGCTAGCTTAGTTATAGATATGCTTTACTAATATAAAGTTTTGATGAGAATCAGGGCATGCTTTAATGTGATTATAAGCTTGACAGTGATGTGGTCAGGTCATGTTGACTCCTCTCTCCATATTGGCATGCTCCCTTTCTCACGCTCATCCACATGAGCACTTCTCTCTACCAAGCTTACTCTTTTTGTTGCCAGTCATCACACTTTAATAGCCCAGTTTTCCAGCAGTTCATAGCAGGCTCAACATCTAACCCTTCACTGTGCACAGCGTTAACCTTTCACTTGATGTTGCCCAGTCAGAATCTCAACAAAAGACACTGGCACTGGGGCGGTGTGGGCAGGGCATCAAGGACACAGTGGCAGCAGGGCATGTAATTTTTTGAGGGGCAAAAGGCCAAACATGTTAGCATGTTAACATGGGGGCATGTTAGCCATGGCTTTCATGCAATTCCTGCCATAGTGTTAACTATTATGGTTTACGGGTGGATGTTTAGCTCGGTTGGTGGGGCGTCCGACCCATGTATGGAAGCTGTTAGTCCTCTGCAGCGGCTGCTGGTTCGACTCCCGCCTGCAGCCCTTTGCTGCATGTCATGCCCCCTCTCTCTGCCCCGTTTCCTGTCTACTCTCTGGCTGTCCTATCCAATAAAGGCCAAAAAGGCCCAAAAAATAACTAAAACTATTATGGTTTACCATGTTAGCACAGAATAGTACTTCTGTTAACTAACAATAAACACAAATGTCATTAGTGTTGAATTTTGCCACCTGATGGTGGCCCTAGATGAAACCTCATCAAAGTTATTACAATTCATCCTCAGTGGAACATAAATGTCTGCACCAAATTTCATAGAAATTATAGTTCATATATATATATATATACTGTATATATATTCATAATGACAGAAAACACGGTGACAGAGAGGGGATGGTGAGAAAGGTTTGAATCATGAACATCAAGGTTACATCTATACATCCTAGAGACCGTGAGAAGCACTTCACTCAAGAGGCAGGTAGGCTAACCATAAGTGGGCGAAAGAATGAATGAATAAACAAAGTGAGTTTGGAGTAGTTGAGTAGTTTATCATTCCACCTACTTTCAGTCTTATTTCCGTCTCAACTCCTTCACAACATGTTGCAGAGAGAAAATGAGAGCAGAAAGAATAGTTCACTACTTTCCCACTGTTTTCTCCCACTCTCCCCTCATTTAGTACTCCGGTGACCTATTTGCATCTACAGTATCTCGCTGTGTTTGAGTGGCTGCAGTCCTCCTCTGCAATATGTTTCACTGCTATAACATCTTAAGCCTAACACAATGCAGAGCAACCTGTAAAAAGCCACAGAGGGTACAAAGCAGCAGTGCAGACGGCCATCTCACTGCGACAGCTGGATGTGTTTAATATTTACTGTTACAAGCCGGTGTTAGCTAGCTCAGACTCAATCCAGCCAAAATGCCAGGCTAGTGTGTGAAGGGAGAGAACAAGCAGCTCTCATGACAGGAATTAGGGCTTAATGTAGATGAGAAAAAGACACAATACTCCTGTCTGAAGCAAAAATGCCCCCCCCAAAAATCAACAGAAACAGTGATTCATAATAAGAGGGAATACAAGACAAAAAGAGAAAGAATGAAAATAAAAAGAGCAGAACGCTGAAGCTGACAGTCTCCCGAAGTCTTCTAAGAGCCTGCAGATAAAAACCCATACTGCTAATTACTGTTCCAAGAAGCATGAAGCCCAATTTCCCATGAGAGGTCGTGAGTACATGTGCGGACGTGATGTAGAACCGCACACTCCCACAAGAAGCCCACTGAACCTTTGTGTAAACAAGGTGTTTTATACACATCAACACTCAAAGGTTCCACTTCACAGCACCCAGCTCCCTCTACCTCTGAATCAGAAACACATGCTCACACAGTGTGTCACACTGGCATGCTGAAAACACACAGAAAGAATTAAACACTTAAAGGATAAGTCCAGTTTAGTGTTCTCATGATACTGGAGTTTCTAATTTCAATACAGTAGTTTGAAAAATATCGATAGTCTACACCACTTTCAATACCACCAGGAAAACTTGACTGAACATTGAGGGCATAAAATTTTAGACTTTTATGAAAAGATAAATATACCAAGGATGGATATAGCAAATGAGAAAAGTGATAAGAGGAAGACACTGAGCACTGTGGGTAACTGAGGGGAAGTGGGGTGAGTTGGGCACTGCAACTGAGAGTGTCAGGTCAGCAGTCGGAGAGAAGAAAGAGCAAAAAAGTGCAGCTGGTACGAGAATATAGATACTGCAAAAAAAAAAAAAAAAGGAATTGAAAGTATTTCAAACATTTAGTATCAACATTTATCAATATTTTTGACAACGCTAGTCTAGTTCACTAATTGGGTCTCATGTTTTGGCTGTTTTGGTTTTTGACTGTTTGACTACACTGAACCCCTCCCCCCAAACAGTGAGTGTGCAGTTGTAGCTTAGCAATCATAATTATGGCCGACTTTGGACCGCTCAACATGCTGAACTGTGACCTCTGACAGGGAGGGTTTAGATTTTAAAAAAATAATGCTAGAGCAAAAGTGTAAACAATGGATTAAACATTATTAAACATTATGGCTTATAGGGTTGGGCTGACAGTCATCGACCACTGAGCCTTCTATCATCACAACATTGTAATGCTGTGGCCGCTGTCGCCATGTCCCGTTTATTTTCTTATTAAACCTGCCCAGTTAGGTGAACCAAGATGCTCGGTTACATTGATTTCAGACTTTTTTCTTTTTGCTGCGGTACTGAAATAGGTATCAAGTATTGTTTTTTTAAATTCTAGTTTTGTATCAAAGTTTAAAATTCTGGTATTGTGACACCTCTACAAGCTGGCTACTTTTAACTTAAGGCTTCAAGGCTGAACACAACTAAGTTAGACATGTGGTGCTGTGACAAAGACCATTTTATACCACTGAGATGTATGTCTGACACTCTGTCGGCAGAGATGAAAGACAAGGATGGAACATCTTCCATCTTCCAAAGCAATGTTTCACTGTGGATGTTGTCCTATGCTAAATTTCCAATTTTAACTTGTAGTTTGCCTGTTTCGTGTTTATTAGAGGTAATATTAATGCCAAATGTTTGCTGAATGAATAATATACTGTTTATGGCTCCAACTCGCTCAGACTGCAATACTCTTTTTTGAACACTAGGGACTTAAACATGTCTTTAGCAGGGTAGGGGGTTCAGTGAATGTGCCATTGCTGGGATGGTGTTAAATAATCACATTTTACATTTTGAGTAAAAACACAATGTCTTCACATACAGTTAAAAAAAAGCTGCTGTATATGACAGCAGCAGATTATGTAAAGTAACTTAACACATCCACAAGTACATTGCTGTGTGCACTGAACAGAGTAGACATGTGGACAGATGTGTGGTCTCATGACACCATTTTAATAACCAGAACTACTGCAGCTGACCTGAAATGGAAACCTCACATCAACTCAGTAAGAAGTGGATGGTCAGAGAGCGGGAGCAGCCAGATTGAGGTGAACGGTGCTCTACATGAGCAGCTGAGTCCTGTCGAGTGGACACAGTGATGGAGAAGAGAGGATGCGCTGGCAGTCATCATTGACCGTGCCCAGACTGACACTCCCTGTGCCAGGGGGAGATACAGGCAGCAGATGCACCCATTGCCACTGCCTTGTCTTGTTAATGCCAATGAGGGCGCTTATAGACACACACCAAGCACCTGCCTCACTCACGCATGCTACACCCAGCTGAACTCCATATGTTTCCATGTGTCAGCAGCGGACGCTAAGTCACTCAGTTCACTGGGTCTGAAACTCCAATAAATTCATTATACAGTACGTGTGAGCAGGTTTTTTATAGAGATTTCTAGTTTTTGAATAGTGCAGAGTGGCCACACATTCACACTTTCTGCACACTTGAACACATACACCAACACACTCCAATCCCTGTACCCTGTACTCTTCTCTCAACCTTCAATCATGAGCGCTCTTTTTTCTCACTTTACCGTCACACGTTTTTACAGTTACACACAAAATAACTCTTGAGCGCTACCCAGTCATGGTCTACTGCTGGTTACTGAGCAGCTACACTGTCCTGGCTGAGGGTTAAAGCAGTTCACATACACAGACAGCAGGAGGAAAAACCTAGTGACAACAGATGGCAGTAACAGATAGTAACTAGGGACATTCACTGTACTGTAATTAAGTACAAATTCAAGTTATTTGTATTTTAGTGAAGTATTTCCATTTTATATATAATTCTACTCCACTAGATCTAAGAGAGAAATATTGTACTTTTGACTTCTCTGCATTTGTCGGACAACTTTAGTTACTAGTGACATTTCAGATTTCAATTCTTCATACCCTTTCTGTCCAGTGAAAACCATGTATATCCAAATGTGTTGATTTTGAATTTTTCTAATAAACTGGAGGATGAAGTGTTCCTTTGTGGGATGAGAAGATTCTCCTTCTTCTCAATCTAAATAAACTATTTAAAAACCCTCTGGGATTAGTGAGAAAATGCCCCGTCACAAAGCTGAAAACAGGGCTGTTTCTGACAACACAAAAAGTTGACTTTTGGTTCTCACAGGAAAGTGATTCAACTAATGATGTTATAGAATATGATGTATTGCTAGAGATTAAACTACCCAACAGTATATAAAGTAGTTCAAATGGGCTAAACCTTGAACATCTACATCTGTAAAATGCCAAAAATACATTAATGCAGTTGTAATATTACTCATCAGAAACACCAGATATAATAGCAGAACAACGACAAGAACCATTCTATTGCAGGATGCATACTTTGCCTTTTGATAGGCCAACTTAAAGTACATATACTGTACATACACAAATTCAAACAATGCACTAGAGAATTATTTCCTGGGTGTATATGTGTATATCTACATATGTATGTAAATAAGTGTACATATTGTTTTATCTTATTTTATTTTAGATTTTATCCTATCCTATTCTGCATTCAATAAATTATCTGTATATATGCTGTATGTGTGTGTAGTATTAATGAACCACAACTCTAATTTTGTTTTGCAACCCTGTGTTGTGTAAAGATAAAAAATGACCTTGATACCTTAAGAAAAGAGCCTGGAAGGGAAAAAAAATCCAAATTAAATTAATCATTCCTCAGTTGTTTTGTCAGTGCTTTTTTGGAGCCACAAATGATGCACGAAGCCTCCACTACAGCACAGTATGCTGAGTATCTTTCAGCAGGAGACCCATTCATTAACACAAGAGCATATCATGATCACCAACATATGATGACTAACCAAAAGCACAAAAAGTTTTTTCAGCTAAGGTCACTTCTTATGCAACTGCAGCATTTGATGAGTGATCCAGCATCATCACCCACATATACATACAAGACAACCAAGTTACGAAGTTATGCATCTGTTTCTTGCTCAGGTAGACTGTTTGAAAAGAAATTTCTGAATATTATTGTAATAATATGGCCATAACTGACATGCCTCAACAGTTTGGCCCCTCAAAAAATGTTCTGTGGCCTTGATGTCCCATCTGCACTGTCTCAGCTGATTTCACCATTTTCTCCTCTGGCTCTTTCCTGTCATCACAACTTTTAGACACCACTGTCTTTTGTAGAGATTCTCATTAGGCAACAATCAAGTGAAACGTTGCGCACATAACCGTTCGTTGGTTAGAATTCAAGCCTGGCATGAACCACTGGAAAACTATCAAGCTGTTTAGGTGTGATGCAGACTCACAGACAAAGCGCTCAGGATGAGCATGTGAGATGCAGCGTGCGAATATCGGCAGAAGTGTCGACATGATACAAGCTTTCGTTTATCGTGAAGCCTGATGTTGCTGTACAATTCTGTGGTTTACACTGCAGACTGGAGACTCTGTTAATAGTGACAAACAAACAGACCTGTGCTATATGTGCTTGTCCCTTTGTCATTGCACTGCTGTACGTGCTGTCTATCTCTATTGGCACACTACCACCAATATGATTTAAAAAAAGAGATCCTGTAAGTCATTACAACAAGAAACTTTTTGAAATAATGACTTAGATCTCAAAATAACTAAAAAGTAAAGTTACTTTATGGTTAATATTCAATTATTATTTTAAGAAGTTATTGTATATCACACATTATTTAGTACCCATGTAGCATTAACAAATTAGGAAAAGATTGAATAAAAATGAAATTATTCTTAACCCTTATGGCCTTGCAGCTAAAATGAGGAAATTCCAGGCCTGTGTTACTCTGATAAATACCAGTTTTAGTGTTTGGATAATCTGTCAAAGTTACTAAAGTTACAACTCGCATGTTCAAACATGCAGTACGCACCCACATCAGTCCACTTTGATCTGTGTCATCAATATCAGCGCTCCAGCCTGGGTGCCTGTAAAGTGTGCTCGACTGTATCCGTCGAAGCACAAACTCCATAGCAACAGTGAGTGAGTTTCTCCTTGAGGCAGAGGTTGTTTCAGAGGCAAGAAGAGAGAGGTGGGCAAAAATAATAGACTACTAGTCTTAACCTGAGGGGAGTCACTCCTCTGCTGCAGCCGCTGCTCCGTGGTGCACTTCCCATTAGCAATGACGTTTGATGCACTACATGCAGAACGCAGGCAGAGATGCAGTGCATTATGCATGATGTTTGGAGATTGGAAAAAAAAATACAAGTGCCCTGGTGAAAACCGTGTTGGTGTGTTGGGGGTAGCGGACAAGGAGAGCTGAGGGGGAAACGTTCAGTGCAAAAGATGTTACCTGAACTTGACAGCTCAGGCAATCATATTTCTTTAAAAGACATGCTGATGAAGCAGAGTGTGGGGAAACTGAATTATACCAAGTGCACACGAGAGAGAGAGAAAAAGAGATGTAGTTGGCCTCGTAATTAGTGCAGTTGTAAGTGAGGTCACTGGGATGAACCCTTAACAGCTGCTCTTGGAGCTCTGGCCCTGACTACCCCTGCTGGCTGTAGTACACACACACACACACACACACACACACAAACACACTAACACTGAAAACACAGATGGAGCGAGACACAAATCCATGTGCAAACACACACACACAGAAGGCCAGCGAGATTCCCATTGTTTCCCTTTCTGCAATCACTGCTGTCTCCCTGTTCTTCTTCACTATGTACAATCAGCAGCAGTCAATGTATCAATCAGCAATCAGGCTTAAGCTTGCTGGGGGTCAGGTTTTGCCTCGGCCTGCTTCATTCTCCTGCTGGAGCTGACTGCCCGCCCACCCGCCTGCACCATCCTATGTCAGTATAATTTACCAGGCAATTTGTAAGGAGTCACCGTGAGCCACTGAAGGGCTCTGAATCAAGATGTAGCATGACTTCTGTTTGCTTAGTTTTGCTTGTGCTGGAGCTCTGTGGCACCTTTGCTTTTCATTTATGCTCCACTGAACATGTTCAGATGCACAAGCGAATCATGCTAGCTACTGTGTTTGAGCTTTTCTGCCAAATCTCTTCTGCTTCCGTATCCTCATCCTCTTCAGACCCTCTGCAACCTTTTTGCTAGTAGTGTAGTGTGCTAGATTGTGTGGATCTTACGATTTGTTTTCATTCTTTGCATGAACAAAAGAATTGGGTCATGTTCAGTTTTATAACACGTCTCAAGGTCAGCAGATACAACAGGTGAGACTAACAGTGATAACATAACACTGCCCTTACGCACTTTGTAGTTCCACCAGAGTGGGTTAGTGGGGTATCAGGGGGCACAGCTCTGTCCTAGGCCACCCCTAGTTGGTTTGCTATCGTTACAGCAGTATTTCCACTGCATGGTATGGCTCAGCTTTAGGCACTCTTTTTTTCTTTTAAGTTATTTTTTTTTTGGCTAATTTTGCCTTTATTTGATAGTGCAGCTGAAGAGTAGACAGAAAAGGGGGCAGAGAGAGAAGGATGACGCGCAGCAAAGGGCTGCAGGCAGGAGTCAAACCAGCAGCCACTGCAGAGGACTAACAGACTCCATACATGGGTCAGACGCTCTACCAACTGAGCTAAACATCCGCCCGATTCATCTCACTTTTAGTACCAGGTGCTTTCCTTTATTTTTGTTTTCCACTGCAGATGGTACCTCCTCAAGTACCCCCACAACATAGGTGGGATTCTTAGCTGATTGTCATCTTAAATATGACAAAACCACAATAACATTGGAGGCTTTCAAAGGGGTCGCTGTTTGCAGTTAATATACTTCTGTGAAAACACAGCAGAACAAAACGGAATGATGTTTAACCTCTAATCAGCACACTTGGGTCAGGAGTATTATACCCAATCAGTCACCTGTAGGGAGGAGAATTGATAAGATTTTATTGATACCAATTCCATTGTATATTCTGCTTATCAGTCTGATTCTTTATCGATTCCCTCATTGATTCCTGATCAATTCTAGTAGACCTGACTCTAGCCTGGGAGGTAGCTGTAGCAACAGTCTGTGTCAAGATTTAAAATGAATGAGATTAGAGAATATTTATACAGCATTTGTTTTCATTTAGGTTTTCTGCAGAAAAAATCTGGTAAGCCTGGTTTTGTGGCACTAATGTTATTTTAGCAGGATATTTGCCCTAAGTAACAGACGTGCTGCTGCTGCTCAGGTGGGGAGCAATATTATCTCGTGCTTGGAGTGTCAAACTCATGGCATTCCTGGAATGCAAGCCCATGTTGCACGGAAAGATGTTTCAGCATATTGATGGTGTTTCCACACTTCCTTGAAATTATTATTTTACAGACATTACAACTGAAACTGTTGCCATCTTTGACATCAGACATCACTGTTTTGCAATGTACAATTGCTGAAAAAACATCTCTGGGCATAAGATAGATTTGACAATCAAGAACCGATTCTCTTGAGTTCCAGTCTTATGTGGGTACAATGTTACCTTCTGTATATACACCGTAGGTACTAGGGTTGGGCAATTGGACGAATATATCGTTCATCAATGATGGGCTGAATCCATCACCAGTTGTTGCTATTTGTCATACTATTTTGCTGAGGTATTGGTCTGCAGAGTGACAGGTGCCGCTCCACAACATGCTTTCATTCAGCGGCACAACACACACCCAGTCAGCCAGACCGTGAGTGCACTGAGCTGGGTCAGGAATGAGAGGAAAACAGCCTGCAGAGTTAGACTGTTCGCACTTATATATCATGAAGCCCCAGTTGATGAGCTGATGGTGGCCAGTTGGAAAATTTTAACATATTGCCCGACTCTAATATGTGAGCAATGTCACCCTCTGCACACATAATGTATGCATGCCACTCAATCTCTTTTTACTGACTGGGAGGGCGGGAGACAAAGCCCACCCTCACTGCAGGGTCACAATGAATGCTTGTTGGTTTACTTTCACTCATAAAAACGTGTTGACACATGAGAACACTATTGGGTCAGAAGTATTCTACAGTAATTTATTATTTGTCATGTAAGTCGTAAAAGATGGCAAGCTGTCAAAACAAAATTGTTGCTGATTAATTTTCTGTCGATGAGGTTACAGATCATCATGTCATCAAGTCACACCCCATGTATGTTGGTGAGCGTGTGGGTTTATTTATAGAGAGGTAAACGGAGATGAAGAAAGAAGTGGGAGGCCTGTGCACACGCTTTTGGTGGCATTACATTTGCTCTTGGCCTGAAACTCTCCCTCACTCATCTACTGTACAAATCCCAGCGGACAACCACTCTCGTCATCTTTACCTAACACATCCTCGTTCCCTCCATCTTTCACATTTATTTATATCCATCACAGAGATGGGGGTGAAAAGGTGGAGTGGTGCTTGAGAGTCTTTGGGGATTTCCTGCAATCTCTGCTGTTTAAATATATAACATTGTGCCAGGAAGCCCCCTGCCCCAGCTACGCTCCCCCTTCACCACTTATTTCTACTCGATGCTTCCACTTTGCTGATCTCTTGCCATGAAGAGCGAGGAAGCTAAAACCGCTGGCTGCTGCTGCTGCATATTTTAGCTGTACATCAGAGATAATCACAAGTAATATCCGGATGCTCGCTTTATATCCCGGCTAATCAGAGCAAGCCACAACACAGGCACACACAGTCAGTAAAACAAGTCGACAAATGTGGATCAAACTGTGAATAATTTTTCGTTGCTTTCACACAAAATACATTCAATAAACACATTTTCCAAAATCCATATCCATATCCAAATCCTCTATCATTCATACTCCACCACCTGCAAAACACTTTATATTTGCAACATTTCACCATATTTTCAAAACTACTAAAAACTCATCCAATACAGATTGTTTTCCAAACACAGCTGACAGCAGTTTAACCTGAAACCCTGCCCTGCTGTCCTTTTTCAGTCTCATTACCAAACAAACGGAGGACGGGTCGATGAGGAAAGACGAGTGGCAGGGTTGGACTGGACATTCCACAAGATATTTTCCAAGATGCATGAGATGTGATGTTGATGACTCGCGGCCGAATGTAGAGGAAGGACCAGACCACTCACAGTGATGTGCGGTGTGAGTGAGTATACTATACTTTTTGATGTTTTTTCATTATTACCATTATTGCAGCCCTGGAACTTTGGGAGTTTGTTTTCTTTTGGGAAAGTGTACTTTAGCACAGTAAATGAAGTGAAAAGGTGTCATAAAACAGAAAACGTAAAGATAAAAGTTTGTCATTTATGTAATGCTCCCTTTTGTTAGTCAGTTGTTACCAGTGTTATGGTCGAAGGAGCTTATTTTAAGATAGAAAGGTTTGAGAAATATTTTGTTTTGGTGGTTTGAGTGAGTTTTAGAGGTGAGATTAACTGTTTAGCTGAGATGTATATTGGTAATGCAGACTAGGCATGAATGTTTTCCCCAAAAATTAGACATTTTCTATCCCAGGAAAACAAGCACATTATCCCAGGAATCCCGTGAAATTTAAGGTATATTTCAGCATATTTCAGGCAACACTATATGTACCAATGAGAAAGATGGATGCCAAACCTGACTTATTAAGCATATTATCTGATGGTATTGTTGAGGCAGAGGAGCACCATTTCAACATTAATCAACATTATGATGAACATAATAAAAACTGTGTAGCAGCCTGACCTTCGCTGCAGCTGTGGGGATGAAATGCGAAGTTTATTACCTATGATCTGCCATCGTCTGTCTGAACACCCTCATGGAAGTGATATTTTACAATTCTTCATATTATAAACTAACAAAATTTGTTAAAACATGTCATTGGTGATTTCAAAGTTATTCTATTAAGCTGAGACAGATTTCTTTCTTTTTTTAAGATTTTTTTTTTATTCATAGGACAGCTGCAGACAGAACAGGAAAGGGAATAAAGAGAGAGGGGCCAGCATGCAGCAAAGAGGCCACAGGTGGGAGTTGAAGCAACCGCCACTGCAGAGGACTGATAGCCTCAGTACATGGGGCACACGCTCTATATACTGAGCTACAGGGGCAAGCCACAGATTTCATATCCTGTTCATGGTCAGAGGCTGCTGCTGTCAGATATAGTCAGCTTAATATAATAAATCAGTGATCACTCAAAGTTAAAAAACAAAGCTCTAAAAAAAAAAAAAAAAACCCTCACTCGCTTGGTGTGAGATTTTGGCTGTCTTTCTTCAGCGAGAGGCTTTTTTCCACAGCCAGCTGTTAAAGGTAAATCCATCATATACTGCCATTGCCAGTATTTCACCCAGGGTGTTTTGGACAAAGTATAAATCTTGCACACTTTTGTCTTTGCAGTTTTGTCAAAGATTCAAAATGCTACAGCAAACCACTTGTTGAACTTCAGTTCTTTGCATCTGACCCCTCATTCAGACAGTGCAGTGCAGACTTTGCATCTTCATTGTTTAATATTTTTAATTATCTCCAATAAAAACTGGTGGCAGACATTGTGTTGTCTTCGTCTAATTCAGATGATAGAGAAATAAGTTACTGTACTGACTGTATTAATGGTCAGAAGTGTTTCAATGGTGCTTTGTGCTTGTTAATCAATTAAAACACTGCTCCTGAATATGTTTTATGAAGGTAAACTTGGCCAACATTTTTTCTAAATATATTCACATATGTTCTGAATATTTTAAAAATGTTTTTCCCTGTGTACCCATTTTAAATTTCCTAGGGAATGGGACATGGTTTGAATGGACATTGCCAGCGTATGAAGAGTTTTGAAAAAGTAGTTTCAGAATTGGCTGCTGCTTGTTAGCGATTGGTAAAACCATAAATGAAGCTGCCAAAACAAGTGCATGACAAAGAAAGCATCAGTGTTTCTCCCAGTCTTATAGGTAGCAGCTACATAGATGTTAATGGTTTCAAAAGGGGGCAAAATGTGTTGATAAGCTCATATAGTCAGAGTGAATTATTCAGTATCTTAAGTAGGAGCAACTGCTAATGTGAGCTGCCACATTTAATGCTTCTTTGCAATTCATCCCAAAGGTAATTTAAAATGGACAGAAACCTACTGTGAACACATGAGGAGGAACAACTGCGAAATTTAACTTTACAGAGTAGCACTAAACTCTGACGAGGCTCCCCAAAAATGTCAATTCCTCACCCTCCTCACCTTCCTTCTTACCGGTGATGATGTCACTTCTCCCGAGTAACAGCCTGGGAGTCTTATGTAACATGGGGCAAGGCTACAGCGTATGCTCAGAAAGGGAGGTTGGGGAGAGGGCACTTAGGGATGTGCATGTGTGCATGTGTGTGACAGAGTGAGAGCGAAAGACACACAGTGAGGGAATGCAAGTGTGTGTGTGTGCGTGTGTTTGCATGCGTACAAAATTCTGCCCTGCTCCCTTCTCACTGATGATATAATACTTTCAGGCCGTTGTCATGGAAACGAACAGGCACCACTGGCTGGATTTGGCATTGGGGGGTAAGATGACGAGGGGAGGGGGCTGTCTAACTGCATTTGGAGATTTGGATGGCAGGCTCTTATTTGGATTGCACTGTATGTGTGTGTGTGTGTGTGTGTGTGTGTGTGTGTAGTTGCTGTTTTGCTGTTCTGATGACTAAGCATATTATATTACAGTTTGGTACAGACCAGACACGACCTCTGGAGTAAAGGCTCAAGAGAGGATTTCACTGAGTGTGTGTGTGTGTGTGTGTGTGTGTGTGTGAGAGAGAGAGAGAGACAGAGTGAGTGAGAGACAGAGCAGTAAAAACACACTATGATCTATGCATCATTTGATAAATCACTATATTGATTCTGCTTATCAGTCTGATTCTTTATCAATTGCTTTATTGATTCCTGATCAATTTTAATGGTTGTCTGTCATCATCTGAAGTGGATGAGATGAGGGAATATATGTCTGGGATTTGGTTTTATTCAGTTTTTCTTAGTCAAAGAAAAAAAATCTGGTAATCCTGCCTGCGTGGTGCTAATGTTATTATAATAGGATATTTACCCTCGATAATGGACGGGCTGCTCAGTTAGGAAGCAGTGACACTCATGCCGAGAGTGTCAAACACATGGCGTTTCTTGAATTTAAGCCCATGTTGGGTATAGAGATACTTCAGCATAGTGCAGGTGTTTCCATCCTAACTTAAAATAACCATTTTAGAGACATTACAACTGGCACTGTGGTCCTCTTTCTTTGTGAAATGAAGCCAAACTTTGAACTGTTTCTTCCTCTCCACCATGAGTCCTTCTTGTTGCAAGTTGCAGCACAGACACATGAGTTTGATGTAGTTGTTTTAAAAACACACAACTGTGACAGCAGTGATAAAAAGAATTGATAAGCTTGGAGGCAAACAATTCTGATAGATTGGAGGATTGGAAGCAGATCTCAACCGGAACTAGTTCTCAATTCTAAATCCTATGTGTGGCTACCAGTTGGCTAGAAGCACCCAGTCATTTTCACGCAGGTGTGCAGCGCAGCCATTATAACCGGACAAGTATCACCATTACTCTGTTTATACACTTACTTGAGTGTTCATTATACTGTATGTTCTGTAAAGTTTCCATAACAGTGTATTTTGGTAAACATTTATGCTGATATGATAATATGTGTGATAGACCCATATCAGGCTGGTATACTGGTACCAGTATATCAGTGTGGCTCTATTCTGGTTTACTCTGGTGTTGTACTCCCCTGTATGCCTCAATTCTGATCTGCATCAGGGCCAAACAAGTTCATCTGAGCCTCCCTTCTTCATGCACATGTGTATTAGTTCTCCCAGCAGAGTCCTTCTTGCTGCTTGGATTCTTTGCTAAATCTGAAATTGCTATTCTTATTTAAGCGTGATTAAATCACTTGTTGAGATTATAAAAATGTCTTTTTGAAGAGTGTCCTGGCCAAGAAAGGCAGCAACTATAATGGTCAATTCCTTGATGCATCACTGACTAAACTCAGTAATTAAATGAATGAGTTCAATGCTATCATTACCAAAAGAAATGTTGGTCAAATCAACAAAAATAAAAGCTAGGCTGTAATAAAGCGGAATTAAACAATAGAACTAAACAAGGGAACCGTTTTATACAGTAAAATGCCACAGTGGAATTCCATTAGAAGATCTGTGAGTGCCGCCGTGGTGTTGAACAACAGTTATATATGCCATTAATGAATTCCCCGCAAACTCACTCCACACAGGAGGGTGAAGCACTATGGATTTGCAATACATGTCCCTCTGCTCTCACTCATCAAACTACCATCAACTGGAAGCTGTCCAGCCCATTATGAATGCAAGGATTCTGCATCTCACACTTCTGGCTAATTATGCACAGTGGGAAATGTGTTTTTTCCTCTGTCTGTGTGTGTATGTTCTTGTTTGTGTGTGCAGTCACTATGTGCTTTCCCACAGTGGAAAAACAACACAGAAAAAAATATCCCCTGAATTATGCGAATAGTTAATTGGGCTGTAATTACATGGTGGTAAAATGTTGTTTGTTGGTGAGGTTGAAGGAAGGTGAAAAGATGTTTGAAGATTGCTTTATAAGATGGATTGAGTTGGCTTAAGGTAATCAGACTTAAAAGTAAAGAGAAAGAGGGGTCTTTGAGGGAGTAATTGGAGGGTTAAAACAATGTTCATTTTGTTGATGAATAATTTTCATCATAGTTTTGGTGGACAACAAAAAAAACAAGACAATAACTAAATCATTACTAATTTATGATGAGAAAAGCTATGACGAAAACTATTGACACTTATCAACAATTAAAAACGAGACTCCATCAGGGGGATTCCTACTTAAATTGCAGCTTCACTGCCCCCTTATACATGATGATGTCACAATGGGGTCTAATCACCAAAGACTTTTCAACATTTCTCACCCAGATTGTGCACATTAATTAAATATATTTCATAAACTCAGAATGAAGTCTCTCCTGATTGAAATATCATTTTTTACTGATTTCTCATTATTATAATGACTACACTAAAACTAAAACAACTTAGAATAAAATATGTTTTAAACTAAATGGCATTGACTCAAAAGACTACAGTGTTACTAAAACTAAATCAAAATTTGCTGTGAAAATTAACACAGGAGAAGACTCCAGACTACTAACTAACAGTCCTCTGAACGATCATGAACACATTTAATCACCATCTAAACTCAAATCTCTAGATCATGGGGGAAAAAAGCAATGCCACAGCTGGCATGTACACTTATTTTGTATCTGGTCAAAGAGAATAAATTCAGTGAAGCGCAACACAATTGCCCTGAAAAAAAAAAAAGACTTTCCTCCTGATTTAGAAAACAGAATAATATTGGCTCCCCTAAAGCTGTGAGATGAACAGCCTCCCAGCTGTAGGGCAAACAAACTTGTCTATAAAAATGCAGCACATTTTGTAGCCCTAAAATCCATCCAGCTCAGAAGTATAAAACAAAGAAACCTTGAACCTGTCTGCATGAGAGCAGTGTGTGTTCATCAACAACACATTGTACTGCTCCTTTAATCTTTCCATCTTTTATTGTTGAGATAGAAAAAAAGATGAAAAAGAGTCTTGGGCACTGCACGCTGGATGAAAATGACAAATATTATCATACCTATAAATAGCTGCTCAACTTCAGCCCTTGCACCATATGGCTGGAAGCAAAGCATTCTGGGAGTCTGACTTGACTGGGGTTGAGAGGTAGAGCAAAGAGAGTGATGAGAGTTTTAACACTGAGGCAGCCTCTCACACAGATGAAACAGAGGTTTCATCCTCACCGATATCGCAGGCAGTCATGGCTGCCCCTCGGAAGTGTGGCCGTCATTTGAAGCAGTCGATGCTTAAATGGCGCTGGGACAACAAAGAGCAAACAGCGAGGACAATAACAAAAACAACCAGGGGGGTGATGGCACTCAGCATAACAAAAAAAAAAAAAAAGGTGATTAAAGTTGCATTTCCCACCCTCGGGGATCTGTACAAGCTCATCCCTGTGTTCATCTCGTGCATATTCTAAGCGCACGTGGAGGGCTGGGGGCCTGTTCTGCACATGCTCAGTGGGCGATGATGATGCGGGCTGACACATCGCATGTCGTGAGCGTAGTTACCGTGCTGAGTAATGTGACATTTAAGGACTCCCGCTTTTTTCCCTTCCTTGCACAGTTCGCAGCACACACACACTATGCGCCAACAAATATCTTTACGTACACATACACAGATGTGTTCACATGCACGCAGACACATATATCATGAGTCTGGCTGCCTTCAGCTTGTTTGAGTACAACATATCACTCACTAGTTCATGACCCTATGTTTATTCTGTGAGAAAATCTGATTTTAACACTGTCTTACTGCTATGAAAGAAATCACATAATCTTACATGAATTGTGTGAACACACACATCAGAATAAGATAACTATTTATGAATGCACAGCTGCAGTCAGAGGTTACAGAAAATGGATTCTGACTGGACAGTGGACTGAGAAAAATCTAGGCAGGAGTAATGAAGCAAGCTCTCTGAAGTCAGATTTCACTGTTGATATATATATTTTTAAATCAGGTCTTATTTTTGTCATAATTCTTAACAAAAACATTATCAGTAGCTTGTGTTTTCAGGTGGATTATACCACTGTAGCTGCTCAGTGGCCTCCAACTTGGCTGTGGTAATAATGTATAAATCCCAGGTGTGACTGTGTGATTTTGTGCACGGCATGCATTGAGGTGGATATTGTTAAAAAAAAGAAAGCATGCTCATTTAATCATCACGGCATGAATAAAGCTGAAAAAAGACAGATTTACTCATGAACATGAGATAACTGAGTCACAGGAGAGCATTAAAGAGAAAAATCTGTAAAAGAATAATGAAATGAAATGTAGAAATATAACAACAAAGAAAATATAACAGAATAATTTAAGGATTTTCATTTATTTTCACATTTATTCATTTATTTTTGTAATACATTTATTTATATATATTTATATATAAATTGATTTTTTTGCATATAAATTATTTATTTATGTATATTTTTTGTTTTCAAATAATGTAGTTTATTTATTTTTATACCTTTATTTTTCCTTATTTTTGCTTTTGCTACACATTTAAGGGACAAGCTGGAATCCTGCTTTAAATTATTCCATATTTATTATTGATCATATGATGGGTGGTGTGTGTGCATATGTGTGTGACCAATGGGGTTGCAGCTTGCTGGCAGCTTATCTCTCATATTGCTGGACATTATATTTTTTGTGCACATTTACGACTGTATGCTCAAGGACCTCTCATGGTTGCAGTGGTTTACAATTTCTGAAAAATCTTGAAAAGCCGATATAAAACCTATATATAACCTAAACTGGCTGCTGACTCATAGTTGGCAGTGAGGGGCCACAAGTCATCAACAACTGCTAGGCTAAAAACAAGGCATACCTACCAATGTTAGGTACTCAGTGCAGCACATGATGTATGCACTCTTCTAATTTTTTTTTTTTTAATTTCTTTTTATAGTTCCATATTTTTTAATTTATGTAATTATTATTTTATTTATTCTTCTTCTTATTATTATTCTTTTACATATTTATTTTTATGGTACTCCTATGACTCCACAACAGAGCCAAATCAAAATAAATTATTTTTTTCAGGGAAAAGTTCTCTTTTTCTAAGAGACACTAATGTGAAATTAGAATAATCACCTCTGTCACTCTAAGGACTTTGAAGATCTCTCCACTTGATAAAAGTGGATACGGACATAATAACAGGTGGTCACATCAGAAAGCAATACATTTGAAAAGGTTTCTGACCACATCCAGTGTTATACCGCACGTCTCATCAGCAAGGTCAATCAGTGTGACACAACTCATGGAGCTAAGATTGTGGGCCTAACCCTGACCTTTCAATGAAATGCTGGTGACTCACTTTAAACAGTGTACATCACCATGGTTACGCAGGCTGCACAGCTTACTCTGGAGCAGGTTAAGTTCACTCTATTGAATCCATGTATGAAGCTCAACCCCTCATGATTCATCACGAGGAAAAATGGCATCACTGCCGCATTCAGATCAGATGAATGAGAAAAGGCATTTAAAAAGCTGCAAGAACAAACTATAGCACTACATGACTGATGTATGTTTGAAGGGTGGATGTGATTTATTATAGAAGACATACATGTATGTAGCATTTGCAGAGCGCCTGCTCTCACTGGCTATAAAATATTGCCTCCAAGAAATAGCAGGTACCTTACAGAACATTATTTGAATATCAATAATGAATGAATTTTAGTCTGCACTGACATTTTTCATATGAGTGACTGAAGCAATAGAATGTACCCACACTACCATTACCTCAGCATGAGGCCAGCTTAGTGAATAGAAAATCTTTTCACATCCGCAGTGAGGTGACACATTACTGCATCAAGGGTTTGAACACTGTGCCTTAATGGCCGGAAGTGACAAGACTATTACTTACCTCTTACATATTTACAGTTTTCACATGGTACTTTTCCTTAGTCCAGCAGTTTGTATTCAATCTGTTTTAATGGCTTTACATATTGTATATTATCTATATTTATATCAAAGTTGCCTGCCACTGCTTTATTAGGTAGAGACAGCTGCATATAGAGAGGACACAGAGTAGAGAGAGAGGGGATAGTGCGCAGAATTGAACCAGGGCTGCTGTAGAGGGCTGACAGCCTGAGTACATAAGGCGCACGCTCAACCAAGTGAGCTACCATGGCACTCCTGATCAGGTTTTCTCACTGTAAAATAAAAGATGACGTGCTTGCGTAGGCTTCGCCAAACCAACCAAATCCAAATAATAATCTCATGTCATTCACCTGTCAATCAATCTTGAATTTTTAGTGACACAAAGCTAAAATGTATTGGTTAGCTAGCTAGAAGGATGGTACATGGGATTATAAAACACCCACTTTTCAACTTTCAAATCAATCTCAATTTTTTATGTTGTAGCGTGTGTCCAAAATCATTTAAATTTTAAGATAATTTAAGATTTTTTGGTAACTTTACTACAGTAAACTTTACTACTACTACTACTGTAGTTAATACTTCTTGGTATCATCTTGATATGTCACTATGACTTGCATATATTTACTTAATGTGCATAAACAACTGTATATCTGTCTACACAAGAAAGAGATTAAAGTGAAGAGTAGAGAAACTGGAGAAAAACAAGAGAAAACTGGAAATTCTGGTCAATTCTGAAATCAGCCAGAGGCTGAGCTAAACACAAAAGCACACACTCCCACACTCTTCTGTTGCTAGCTAGTTTACAGCTAACATCAGAACAGTTAGTACAGTACATGCTGCTTGGGGCGAAAACTGTCCAGCGGTTAAATAATGAGACAAAAATTTGCTTTGTCTTTTTTGCTTAATCCAGAAAAGAGAGCTTTAGGAACTAGTCAGACTATTCTTTAATTCTTCTTAAATGTCTGACCAAAGTGAGTAATCAATCAAGAAGAGTTTATTGGTCAGGGACAAAACTGAGACACAAAGACAACTATGAGACATGTCCAAGAGTCACTTCAGTTCTTGAGTTGTAATCTAAGCTGTAATGCACCATGTGAAGAGGACACCACTCGACACCATTCCTGTGATTTCAGTTTATGTAACGGTGTAAGTCAGCCATCAGTGGCCTATAGTGACATCCCAGACTGGAAAACATGAAAAACTTGCAAAACATCTTAAACATAGCCATTTCAAGATACTCCTCATCCAGCTTTTAAACATGTGAGTATAGTAATCTTTACTGAGGGAGAAAACCCCGACATCCAAAATCCAATCTGAATGGTGTATGTATGTATGTATGTATGTATGAATGGTGCTGTAGATCATATAAAAGATGCTGCTTCTCAGTCTTGTTTATTAATCTCTCCTTCCTGTTGACTGCTTTGATGTAGGACAACAGAAATGTCTTTAATGGCTTTAGTGTTGATTTTGACCAAATAAAATAGGTGCACAGCAAGTGTGCAAAATTTCGCTCACTTTTTCAAATAACATTATTTCTAAACAATCTTATGTTCACTCGTTCACATCTTCCCCAGTTAGGAAGCTGTGTCACTTGTCAACTCACTCTGCACACACATTAGGCACTGCCCTGTTCCTTAAAAGACCTACGCTGCCCTTATAATTGTATGATTCAATAAAGTCCAATAAAAAAGGGTATTTTTTCCATATACCATATGCATCATATCTTATCAATAATTTCCGTTTATAAACTTGATTGTTTTGAATCAGGACTTTAAGGATTCGGATGAAGCAGCTGGTGAAAAATAAGGTGGGTCAGATTTAGACAGACAGTCGACAGCTACTATTTCAGTGTGTAAGAAACATATTTAATGAACATTTAGGTATTGGAACGGGCTCGGTGTGGAGGGATACCCAATCTTTAAGGATTCTGATTGGGAACAGAGCCAAAAAAAGGAAGTGGAACTAAAACAAAGTAGCAGAGTTAAAGTAGAGCTGGTGTTTCCATGGCAAAAATGATCTCCAGCCAGCGGTAGCTTTCATGGACAGATTTCAGTAATCAGCTGAACATCCATCAGTTATGTTTGCATGTAATCAAATTATGCAACTACTTCTCTCAGTCTGATTAGGACAATAATTCCATGTAGCTGTTTACTTGCCTATCCCTTGGTAGATCTTAAACTGCTTGATGGACCATTTGGGAGCTGTGGATCTGTCAATCATCATCAAAGCCTCCCAGCTGCTCGGCTTCTTCATGTGAAGAGCTTATCCTTGGATAAGGCAATCTGACAGATTGAACTATTTGTATCCACAAAGCACATCAAACACCTTATCACAACTCCCTGTACTTTAACCTTTTATGTGCCACTGTGCAGCACATACTGTATGTGTCAGCTGGTTCAGCCGTGCAAACACAGGGGAAATAATTGCCTTCACAGAACACATCATACTTTTATTTTCTGTCATTCTTTACTTGTGCAATCAAACTCCTGGCACATGTCTTCCTCTTTTAGATGTACAGTCAAGGCTCCACCATCAAATGAAACCTGAAGAGGACATGAAGACAATGCCCCACCATTGAAGAAAGACACAAAGATAATCAAGGCAAGAGCTGTGATCCGTCATTAATTATTACACTCATTTTAGACATAGAGGGGAAAGTTCTCATTACAGTAGTCCCTTGATCTCAATAAGGCTATTTCTCTATTCCAGCTTACAAATGGGTAAAGTGCAAAGTGTAAAGTTGCAGAAAAACAAAGCAGAACATTTATCATGTTTAAAATGAACAGCAATACAAAGAAAGATGGAGGAGAAACGGGTCAAAAATAGCAAACAAAATGATTGTGACCATGTTATTACAATGTCCTTGATCTGAATTTTGCAGTACCATCATTATCGTAATTATAAATGTTTTAGTCTATTAAAACTAATGTGCTTTACTGTGGCTGTGAAAACATGCAGGTAGAGGGCTCATAGACCTGTTAAATCCAGTACTACTATTTTCCTTGCTAACCATGAGTCTGTAGCAAGAAGATATGGAAGGTAATATTACAAGCAAATAGGGGTGATGCAATTTCAATGTTAAATTCAAGTCTGAAGAAAAAAACTTCAAAGATAACAAAGTGTAGCCAACTGGCTGTTTTTTTCTTCTGACACGCGCCAGATGTCACAAGTAAGCAGGGGTGGAGAGAAAAATAAATACTGGAAGAATCACCAATTCTGCCTTTCAATTCAGTTCTTGAAATTGAAGAGCTCATTTCAGTAGATTTTCGATAATACTGAAATTGTGACACCCCTCCACAATTATAAAAGACAGGACACCTGGGACTGCAAACAAGACATATAATAAACAACAACAATATGTAAACTGAAAAGGAGACTGTAACAACACAAGGGGGCATCACAACAAACGTATTTCACCATCTCAAGCAAAAGCACCTGGTTGAGTATGAAGAGAACCAAAAATCCCACGAGGAGAGCTCAACAGCTATACGTTTTAAAGTAAAAATATTCATCAGTATTTTGTCCTATCTTCAGGAATATCGTCATCACAGAATAGCCTGAAAGATCATGATATTATTTTAATGCCATATCGCCCACCCATACTCCACATGTATTATGTAGGGTGTGGAAGTAAACCCGGAGGCTAGAAAATTTTTTTTTTGGTTTATGTACCAGGTGAGCCATTCTCATTAAACTAAATGGACGCCATCTTTGCACCTGGTATCCAGTTCATAATCATCGATCCATGACGCTGGAGCAATTTAATATTAAGGGACAGTCAAGAGGAACTGTGTGAATGTTAAATCTCATCTGAAGCAAATTAAATAACCAGAGTAGGTTAAATGTGGAAAATGTTTTTCATGTTGCTTTTTATGGAACATCACACTACAATCATGCAAACTCAGCTGGCTGTTACACAAAAGCCTCTTGTGTTCGATGATCCAAATGTACTTGAAAGACATGGTAGACTAACTATTGTACTTTAAACGCAGTGCTGTTGAGATGCCAAATCCTAGCCATTGTGTAACTCTGAGAATGGATAACATCACGTTTACTAATTAATCTAGATTATGGAGCAAGCTGCTCCTCCAAAAACAACTTCATTTTCACTCCTATTTGGAGGCAATAAACAATGAACACCTCTGTTTTTTAAAAATTGTTTTCTTTCATAAGTTCAGTTCACTTACATTGTCAAGAGAGGTAGAATCATGAATTGAGTCCTGTATACCTTTATTTTTAATAATACTGTGATATAGTACTGTCACACAAAATACAAAAAAAACAACAAAAAAAAAACAACAACCCTGTCAGCCATCTATTGGTCTAATAAAGGTATAAAATGCCAAGTATGACCCAACGGTAACAACTGAGACTTGCAGAGAAAGTAATTTTGCTGAATATTCAGCACACTGTTCAGAAAAATACTTTGTGTGGGAGCCTTTATGTCCTCGCAAACTCTCTGGAAAGCTGCAGAAACAAGGATGTTCGTGGCCCTCAGGAAACAGCCTCAACATTGCTCACAGTCACACGACTAGGATGAATCTTTAAAGGTGTGTCGAGCCACTTTTGCCGCTGGCAAACAACCTGAGCTCTATAATTCAGCAGCGGAACTGGGAAGCATTTCCTCCGCATATGTGGGGAGAGATAGAAGAGAGACAGAGAAGAAATATCACAGCCAATGAGTAAGGAAATAAAGGTAAACAGCATCAAGACACACACAAAGAGTAATGTTGGCTAAATGTTCTATCTAGAGAAGAGTATTGAGGGAGAAACAGGGAGAGAATCAGCAGGAGCTGCTGTAGAGGGGACTCTCGGACTCGCTGAGCTAATTGCTGTGATGGATTGGTCTTATTCCCCTGAGCACAGAGCTCCTGCTCCTGCAATAACACAACAAGATGACTTTGCCAATCTGCACGTTAGGCAGTTATGAAAGAACTTTGCCACCATCTGCAACTGTTAATACAGTTGTTGTCATTGCGTTGGGAAGGCAGCAGCAGCAGCGGCAGCCCACTCAGAGCTAATATTGTAATATGGCAGGGTTGATTTCTCTGAGGAAATCATTGTGGGAGCTCCCTGGGTAAATTTTGCATTTGATTAGTGGAGGTATATTGTCGAGGTATTAGGGAGTGATCATTTTTTCTGATTTGATTAATTCATCAGCTCTATTATGGCGATACTTGCCTTTGACAGCTGGAGAGGAGCCAGGAGGCAGCCCACGTGAAGCGAACAAACATACTCACATGTGTACACACACAGGGTGAACACACACACACCTACTCGCTGCAGAAACCCAGGCCAGCACCCTCGCATTAATCAATACTATTCTTAACGAGGCTCAGCTCCAAACGGTTCAACTTGCAGCCACACGCATGCGTGCACACACACCACATTTCTCACTGGGAAGCCCTGATTAAGTCATAGCAGCCTCCTTTCCTAAAATGGAGTGTTGCGTCGGAGCTGAGCTGAGCTGCGCAGAGACGAGAGGAGAGGATCTTTAATAACGGAGGAGGAGAGCCTCCGGGGAAAGACCCCTGGAGAGAGCAGTCACATGTATGGGATACCTGTCTAATCACACAGCCGATGCTACTGTACACAGGGCTGCTCAGGGGGTTACATTACCCACCTGTGTTTGCAAATGTGTTTGAAAGAAGGACAGGAAAAGATGCATCGGGATGTGGTGTGGTGTGGTGTGGTGTTGGGTTTATTTATTATGGAACTGATGGAGGAGGAAGAAAGTCGTGTGTTGGTGTATGTGTATGTGGATGGCTGTGTGTTAAAATGTACATTTCATCAGATTTACTGCAGATAAAAACTGTATGACTAATCTCCCCACTGCTCAGACGTCTTCAAAAGTAATGGATTTTTCTTATTTTCTATCATAAACTTGCGGCTTCAAAGTACAATGTGGCCTTGCACGCTAGATTTGGGCAGCAAAGTCATCAAAATGAACAACTCTTGTATTCCATTATAAAAGGAAGGTCAAGAGCAGGACAGACAGGGCACTTTTTTGTATGAGATTGCTTATATTCACCTCCACAAACTGCACACACATGCACTGGCAAGGCCACACAAACACACACACACTCACACACACACACACACACACACACACACACACACACACACACAAGTCGACACTGACACTCAACCACACAAACAATATGTGAATCAACTACTACTATTCTAGCCTGAAAACTCTTTGATGTTTTCATCAGTATGTAAACCCCAAAAGAGCAGAGGGCGAGAAAACAAGGACTGAAGGAGAGATGTCACGAGAACCGATACTAAGTCAATGCCACAATTCTGAAAATGAGATGGCACTTTTCCTGCCTACAGCATAGTATGTACCAGGAATGCAATTCTGCTGGACCTTACAGAGCAGCATATATGCCAGGTGTCATGATTCTCCAAATCCACCATTCAATTTGACATTCAAGGTCACCATTCAGTTACAATTTTTGATTTAAACTTTTTTTTTTTTTTTACCACTGTGCTTATGCCGTTGTTAAACTATCGTGTCTTGATTTGTAAAGATCCACAAATTATTGTGGATTATTCTATATGGTATCAAGTGTGACATAACAGCTGATAAGCTATGCTGTGTCGTCTGAAGTGGGTTTTTTTATGGACACCCTGGACACTGCAAGTACGAGGAGGTAGAGAGAAAAAAATACTCTGAGAATTGTCCGTGAATGTTCTCATTCGTCCAGGTCATTGTAAGCCAAAGAAGGATTAAATCGAAAGCAACTGGACTTGTTCAAAAGTCTTTTCTGAAGACGTTTCGCCTCTTATCCAAGAAGCTTCATCAGTTCATGCCTGTCAGACTAGTCAGAGCTAGTCTCACATGTCCGTGAATGTTCTCATTCGTCCAGGTCAGACTAGCTCTGACTAGTCTGACAGGCATGAACTGATGAAGCTTCTTGGATAAGAGATTTCGATTTAATCCTTCTTTGGCTTACTCTGAGAATTGCAATTTATTATTGAAATTGTGGCACCCCTACTTCCAATGGTTGTGGTCTGCAGGTTAATGCCAAAGGAAGAAGAAGAACGAACACCAGCATGGAACAGCAATAACACGTTGAAGACAACAAGTGCAACTGCTGTCGTGGAAAAGAAAAACAGTAAACAGAGTCTTGTATAGAAGTACTTTGCGTCAAGGTGGGTCATCAGGGATTAATAATAAGTTCACAAAAAAAAGTATGCAAACTGTCATAGAACTTTTTGAACAAAAACACTTCAAACTGAGCATGAGTAAAGTCTGTTTCAACTGTTAAAGTTACATTAACAGGTACAGATGCACAATTAATCAAAATATTATTCAAACTGCAATGTGGCCTGGTGCAATATCCAACATGTCCAATCACAGGAGCTGCAATTATTTGATAAAGGAAAAATGTGTAACAAAACATCATTATAATGAAGCACTGTAGTGCTGCAGAGATGCCCTGGCCTACAAATCTTGATCTCAGGTGTAAGAAAACATCTTTGTTTGGTACAGACCCCAACAAATGTCACAATATCATTATTTTAAAGCTATATTTAACATTTTCGGATTAAAATGTCTAAAATTGTTAGACATGTGTTATATATTTTATTGAGTTGTGTACTTATATTATCCCAAATATTTCCAACAACAAATGCAGAGAAATCCATAATTTATTCAAGGTAACAGCACATGTCTTGCTAGCTATACTGTAGCTATCTTGTTGCTATAACCTCCAGAAAAACACAGGATATGTCAGAGAGTGAGGAGGGAAGTTGGCGAACATAATGTCTGCCTGAACCATGTCGGATAGATTTTCATCAGTTATAACAGGAGAAAACAACTCCCATGAGCCCACGCTTCTTCATGTCAACAAACTCTTTTGTTATTGTAAATGTAAGAGAGAACCCTAACAGCAGAACTTACATATTATGCATTTAATAGTATGTTTTAGCTAAAATTAATTCACAGTAATCATGATTCATATCGTAATCACAACATCTCTCAGATCAATCGCAATATGATTTTTTTTTTACCATATTGTGCAGCCCTATTAACAACATATCCAAAGAATTATCCTGTTTATCTTTATCCTGAAATGAATGACATTTGTTTAGGCAAACGTAACCTACTGCTTGCACTCTGAGTTCAACTTATATTCAGCAGCAGAAATCACTTTTGCACTCCATTACGTGGGCAACATGCTCCCTTGAGAGTGATTTGTGTCAGGCTTAGTAAATATCCCCCTCAGTCTTTTTTGTCCCAAAGGTGAGAAGAGTTTTTTTATGTCAGATGGCAAAGAAAAACAACAACAGCTGAATTTTATCATTGTTTTTGTATTTTACTGTGGTATCGAATTAGGTATAGAGAGCTGTGGAATTTCACTTGTATTGGTATCAACTACTAAATTTCTGGTATCTTGACATCCTTAACCATGGCTTCCCCTCATTTTCCCTTGACTGAAAAATTACTGAGTGATGGAGTCGGGGTGGGGGGACTAAACAAGTGTCTGAAATCAATGGAAGCGACGGGGTCCTCACAATTAAAATCAGGGAGGGAGCCATAATGACGGGTGTGATGGCTCGTTTCATGTGTGGCTGGGAGGGGAAAATTAGCTAAATGAGTGCCTATCTCTCTTCCTCTCTGTCTCTGACTATCTCTCTCCCTCATCTTTTGAAGCACTTGATCAGCAGGCCTCTAATTTCAGGCAACAATCAGTGAGAGCCTCCACCGTGCTGCATCCTCCCAGAACACAGAGCTCATGTTGGGATATTTCCTCATCAGCCAGACTTGTGCTCTACTCTATGACTGACTGGCAAGCTGTGGAAACACACACACAGACACACAAGTAGGATTTGTGCAAGCTACCACACAATCACACACATAATTAGTCGATAAGCTGATTAGCCAGTTGAAAAAAAAACAACACTGTTGATAATATGGCTGTACAGACTGTATATATATATTTTTTACATTGAAAGCTTCTATTGAGGTTTTCAAATCCTCAAAAGGGATTAATCGGACAGAAGAATGACTGAGTTTTGTTTTTTTGTTACAAAATCATCTTTCTTTAATGAACATAAGTTGTCAGTTTCGCCAACATAAATGTATTTATGGTGCCGTTAGATTGCTGCTAGACAAACTTACAACTGGTAGTTACGTAAACCCAAATGTTGAAATGTTGTTTAAATATGCAAGCTCTCTGGGTCACTGAAATAACATGTGTATCCAACTGAATTTGGCACTGGGGCTGACACCTTGTGGTCAGTTGGTCGACTGGTTGGTTGCTATGGTCTTGTCTGACCAAATTCCCATTGGTCGGACAGTCGTTAGTGTTACTTTAAGAAGAAGAGAAGTGCTTCTTAATCATTATAGTATAGATTCCTGAACTGAACATTTACTTGGCTTCAAACTAAGTGACACCATGTCAAAGTACAAATCACTAGTTCTGCCGGCAGCCTCAGACGACAGATGAGCTGAGTAGATAAAAAATTTATTTTTGATGCCAACACGTGTGGATTTTACTCCACCTGACTGCTTCCTTAACGAGCACCTACTGGTAACGTATCAAGGTCTACGATGGATAAATACCATCTGCTTGTGACCCAACTTCAAACTGGAAAGCTGTTAGTTTTCCATATCTTATTTTGTTTTAGTGTTGACTCTGCAGGTTGTCCTGTTGAATCTAGCGCTAGCATGTTGCTAATGTGGCTATTCCCATAAGCTAGGGTGATATTGGACTAATGTTGTTATATTGAGGAACAGAGAAGAGAAACTGTGTTCATGTTAAGCCTTGTTTGAAGCCAACTCAATAAATAAGTCCGCTGGACGCTGTAACTGTTTTTTAATGTTTTTGTGGACATTTATGCTGTAGCTCGAGCTGTGTTTGCGCTGAGCTTTGTTTGTATACAGAAGCCAGTGTGACCCTTGTCATTGGTACGTGTGTGTTATGCGAATGTGAGTGTGTGTGTCATTGCAGTATGTAAAATAACTTGATGGACATGGCCTGAGGGTAACTACGTGTGAAGAAGAAATGGTCAAACTGCAGGAATTCATGCACTTGGCGATGCTGTGTTACTTTGATTAGTACCAATTTAGGCTGCAGGTAGAATCCCTCAGTGCACTGTGGCTGATTTAATTAATTGAGAGATAACGTGTTTTTTCCCCCCCTATCAACCAATCGTTTGGTTGAGGGGTGGGGAGAATTTCAGTTGACCAAGATTTTCTTTGGTTGACCACAGCCTTACTTGGTACATTGGTATATCATTTTATTTTTATTTCTCTCTGCTTTTTGAAGATTTAACAGAAGAATTGATGTAATGCGATCAGCTTATCATCTTACAAGAGAAGAGGTATCATTCTATTGGTGTTGCCAAAACTGCACATGAATTGATTATACTGTAGTGTATACTGTTGTGAGATCATAAAGGATCTTCAGCTGAGTGCAGACAACAGCATGTACACAACACTTTAATCTGACAACAAACACGTTTTAATGAGATCAAGAGATAGTTGGGATTATTTGAAGAAGGGTCGTATGAGGTACTTGTCTGTTAACTACAGTAAATTTAGATTACATCTGCCCACTCTGGAGAAGCCCAAAGGAGCACCAGCATGGAAGCTAAGCAAGGTAATGCTGTTTTTTATGCCTTTAAATGACAGGATAGTTGAAGTGAGGACAGGAAAGGGAAAGAGAGAGTAAGGGGATGACATGCAGCAAAGGGCTGCAGGCAGGAGTCGAACCCACGGCTGCTGCAGAGGACTCACAGCCTCAGTACATGGGACAAACGCTCTACCACCTGAGATACCAGGCCACCATTATTAACTAAACTTTCACATTTCACAGAAAAAAAACAACAAAGTGCCCACACTCTCACCCCACAGCCAACACTCAAAAGTAAGAATGTCCCATTGTCAATAATTGTCATTGACAATAAATAGCAACTGCCATACAAAGATACAGTGTCTGGGACAATGCCAGGACACTAGAGAAACTTATCATTACAAATGAAATTATTATGTTTATGTATATTATTTTAATTGTTAGGTTCTAAAAATTGTGGCAGTTGGCACTGGCACAAATTCTACATAATGTAACACACGCTTACACACTATCATTGTGTTTAAAATAAAATTAGTTACTATGAGATATATGAGTTGATATGTAATTTTCCAATGCCATAGACCAATCAGAAACAGGTTTGCAGTGACACTACAGTTTCATTGATTAATGAAACACATAGAAAGAAGAAATAATAACTCAACCAATGACTAGAAAAGTATTGAGAACTGATTGTTACCAAACACTGAGGGTGATTTGTGCAGGGAACAACTAGCAGAGCTTCCATGGTTGAAGAGAGTGAATCAATAAAGTGATGCAAGTTACTGAAAGTTGTTAAACTATATTTATTATGAAGAATGAACAAAAGAACTTTTAGTTTGGGACAATGGTTGTTAAGTCTGGAACAGTTGAAACTAGGATTCAAGACAGCTACAGGACACTGAGAAGAAAATCAGTTTGGAGTCTTGTCAACAGCCCATGCACACTGCTTCGACATCCTTCCTTTCACACATTCACCACCTTTTTTAAAACACGCAGATTCTTCTCCTCTCAAAGGTCACATGAAGAATGACTCACTAACTCCTCACTAACGTTTTGTGTGCCTCATGCCAGGGACAGGAGCAGAAATCACCGGAGTGGGCCAAGACTTTCAGAAAATAGAGGCTTTTTTAGCCTAAACCTCACAGTCCTCAGGAGGGTGGCAGGGGCTGAAGCCACCGGGGTATGATGTGTATTAAATTTAGCATGAGAGGAGGAAAGAGCAGCCACTGCATAATAAGCAGGATAAGAGAATAAGTTGAACTTTGACCTTGGCTCCCTTTATAGATGACAGTGGCGACCTTGGGAGGGTGAGAGAGGAGATTGATGACGGCCATTTTGCTTAATGAGCTCACGAGAGAGCCACCCCTCCCTCTGAAGGGAGCCCAATGGTCTCCCGCTCAAGGTAAAAAAGATGCCAGTGTGATTTGCAGCGAAGTCACCTCTCGCCATCCTACCTCGTACACATCAGTGACAACAAGAGCAAAGTCCTTTCCATCTACGTCTAAAAATAGCAGCAGATATGGGTGATGGTGCGTCAGGGTTGGTCCAATGAGAAACCAGCTTGATTACACCACAAGACAATGGGCATCATGCAAGAACATTTTTGTATTATCTTAAATTTCTCTTGCTCTTGTTTGTACGGTGGGCTCATACGAACATGTCACGTCAGATTCAGCAAACGCTCTTAACTTACCTACCTGTGTAAATGATCCATACATCCGTATCTAAGTGCATATGCATGAGACTTATAAATTAGCGTAATTAACGCCCCAATAATACCATGTAACACCACGCTTTCTGTTCGAAGTGTTCATTCATGAAAATGACATCAAAGAGTAAAAAGAAGACCTTTACGAGTTTGGAAATTGATGTTCTGCTTTCAGAGATCCATAAAGAAAAATCTGTAATTTTAGGAGCGTCAGCAGTAGAATTAAAAGACCCGCTACGGCAAAGAAATGGGGAAAGCGAGTGCTGTTAATGCCGTGTTACCTGAGGGACAGACTGTTACCAAAATAAAGAAGAAACGTCTCAATCTGAAAATGACATAAAAAACGACTCATCACAGCCAGGTGATCGATGTCTGAAGCAGGAGGAGGGGGTCAAGGGGACAGAAAATGATAAGCTTTATAAGATAAAAAAAAAATTCAAAATACAAGAAAACTGTTAAATTTACAACAAGTTCTCCTACATCCTTTGTACACACCACTTAAGAACAAATCTGTTCGTATGAGTGGTTCTTGCATGAGGCACATTGTTTGATACTTGACGTGAAAGCATCACTTAAGTGTTAAGGTCACCTACACCTGGTTCAAACCTGAGTAATTACAATACAAACAAGAAGCCTAACAAACTGCCTTCAGCATCCTCACACGCAATCCTTGAGTGCCTTGAACACAAGTCGCTGGTTGATGATAAGATAAAAGGTCGCCATGGAAACAGGGTTTTTTATTCTGAGATGTGGCCACCATGGGGAAAAACACAAGGGAAACAGAGAGGAAGGGAATGAGAGAGATGAAGAGAGAGTTGGTGCGAGACAAACAGGAGAAAGCTTGGTGAAGGGAGTGCGAATGAAACCTGCAGGATCTTGAAAACGTGACGAAGAACGAGAGTAAGAACCGCTGAGGCAGGCAGAATGTCACCGCCTGCTGTAGCCTGTGCTCATGGGAAATCATCTGACCTCACAATCTGGGTTACCCCACATCAGGAAGCGAAAGCAAAGGGGGAGCAGAGAGGGTAGAAAGACGGAACATGTGGGGCGATCATTTGTTTCCCACTTTTGCTCCTTTGTCTCAATCTCTCTCTCTCTCTCTGTTCTGGAGGGAAGGAGGAAAAGAGGGAGGGGGGAACACTTGGGTGTCCTCTTTCTTTCATCTTGTCTCCGTCTTACCTGGAGCAGTGCAGTTCTTAGATCCTTCACTCTCCATTTCCTCCAGGCTGCTGTTGTCCATTTCCTGCAGCAGCCTCCTCCCACCCCATCTCTCCTGGTCCTCGGTGCTGTGGCCGGAGACATCGAAACCTGGAACATGTTTGTCACAGTCAAAACACCACTTTCAAGATAGATTCAAGGACACTTCAGAGAAGCTACAACATCCAGAGGCGTTCTTATGCACAACCAAAACTGTGATGTAAACATGATTTGTTGGATTACTTTGGGGAATATGAGCATGTATGAATAAAATAGCCTATACATGACAAAATTATGATTAGATCAGTGACAGTTTTATTAAAGAATAAGCAATGGTGAGATAACAAGAGATACAAGTTCATCGCATGTTGGGATGCCTCTAAAAACAATCTTGCTTCCAGTCTGTGTCAGACTGTGCAATTTTGAGGCATTTCAGATGCGATGAGCGCCCAGTGATTCCGAGTGCTACAATTTAATAAGAAAACAAAACAGCAGCAAGTAGAGGTTGTTCAGAAAATGCAAAAAGAAAAGAAAAAAAAACAGGTATAATTGTGCACTGGCACCTCTATGCATTGAGGAGGAAGAGAGTGTAAGGCCAGTCACCACCAGGGAAATGAGGGCAACGTGAAATGCTGATTTTGTGCTTGTTCTGAGTTTGAGTTTGAGGTAAATAGTGACTTAAGCTGAGTTTTTAGCAGCTCACCCCTTCCAGGTCATTTCATAACATGTTCTGATCGTTATAAAACAGGAATATAACAGCAGCTTTTTGATGCATTATTTAGTCTATAAAATGTCAACAAATTGTGAAAAATCTCCATCTCTGCTTTCCAAAATGATGTCTTCAAATATTTTGCTTTGACGACCAACCCAAAGATATTTACTTTACCATCATAGAAGCAAAAGCAGAAAACATTTGAGAAACTGAATCTGGAGAATATTATTATCCAAAGGACAATTTGTTTATAAAAATAGTTGCAAATT
>JAJHUR010131289.1:4918-16260 GCA_027495735.1 Lutjanus campechanus | reverse complement strand
AACACTGTGAAGCAGAGCTCACTCACTCTGTCGATACATGAGATTCAGTGTTAATGGCTCGTTTTCAGGAACTGAAATCATTCATCTCTAATCACGGTGTGAGACAGATTTTTATTTATTTATTAATTTATTTTATCTTGTCTGGGTAGAAAAGTTTTGAGTTCTGGATTTAAAGACTCATCTCAAACTCTAGGCAGCTTTGTTATTTATGCTCTTTATCTCTGTTGATATCATTTGTTTATGTTTCCTGTATTGTTATACTTTTCTTCACTTCTTATTCATATGTTTCATTGTTTAATATCATTCAGAGTGAAAGGTAAAGGAAGAATTTCATCATGCAGTGAAACTTGTTTTTAACTGTACATATGACAATCAACCTTGATGTTTAGTTTTAACAAACTGTGCTGTTGTCCAGGGGGTTGACCGTATTGACGAGCCTGGACTGAGGAGTCTTCGGATGGGTCGCCTGGTGCAGGAGAGGATGGTCCTCACCGTGGAGCCCGGGATTTACTTCATCAACCACCTGCTGGACCAGGCCCTGGCCAACCCCACCCAGAACTGCTTCATCAACAACCAAGTGCTGCCTCGCTTCCGCGGCTTTGGAGGGGTCAGTCCGCCCGTCTTATTCTGTTGTGTTTGTTGTATTGGATTCACTGAAGGGGTGATAGAAATGAATCAAGTTGTCTGTGTGCAGGTTCGCATTGAAGATGACATCGCAGTGACGGCCAATGGCATGGAGCTGCTGACCTGCGTCCCTCGCACCGTGGAGGAGATCGAGGCTTTCATGGCTGAATCTGCAAAACCCTTCAGCCCCGTCGTCGGCAGTGGCAAATGCTGAATGATGTCTCGCAGTCTGAGCTGTACGCTGCAATATCATTAATTACTGCAGGTAGAGATGAAACTCTGAAAATTTCATGTCACGATTATAGTGACCAGAATTATCACAGTTATTGGTATTATCACATTATCACAGATTTGTTCAAATGTGCTGAAAATTCAGAAAGCACTGATACACACAAGAATCATTAAGTTGTACATTGAAAACCTCTCAGCAGTTTGAAACGGCCTCAAGTCTTTTGCCATGTCAGTGGTTTCATTGACACAAAACACCTGCGTCTGAAAGAGTGTTCATAACTTGGCTTCATGCTGGACAGTATTTACTCTGAGTATTTTAAAGCACAGCTATCAAACACAGTTTTAATGATAATTCAAATTTGAAACAGTAATCTGGATTTGATCGTGGTTTATTGTGAACCAGGTCATTGTTTCATCCCTAACTGTAGATAAACAATGAAGCATATTCTTCTATAAAACTGAAGTTATCACTCTCACTTATACAACAGATACACAATCAAGAAAATCATTCAGCAGCAGAACTAACATGAAACAAACAATGAAAGTTTCATACTGTATCTTTTTCATAATGTTTTGAAAATTCTAATAAGCAGTCACTTGAAGGGACAGATTCTACTTTAATACATTAAAGTGTTCATTTCTGTGCCTCCTGGAAATAGAAATTTACATTTTTTAAATGATTTTATTCTTCTATGTTCCTTTTGTAAACATTGATTCATAAAAAAAATGCTGTGAAACGAAATTAAATAAACACTTTAATTTGCAACTGTGTGCAGCAGATGTTTATCTGTTTACATATTTGGTATTTTGTAAGATTTTTGTTCTGTATTCTGTATTGTAAGGCAATTCTTTCATAAAAATCAATACATTTAAAGACCTCTAAAGCTGCTACAAGCAACACAGTAGAAAGATAGTTGATTGAGTCTCATTTCTCAGGTGGTCAAATACTGACACATTGGGTTGGTGGCCTGTCCTGAGTTGCCTGTAGCAGCTTTCACATGAAAGTGACAACAATTGTTAGATTTATTCAGTTTTTACACAACCTAGATGTTAAAATAAAATATATTACAGAAAAATGTTAAGGTGGGGAAGATGACTAAAATGTAAAATACACACTTACAGCTATTGGCCACCAGAGGCCACTGTAATTCTGTAATGGAAAAATGAATATTACACTCTGGAGTGCTGCATAGAACTAGATATTTCAACTATTTTATGTTGTTCAGCAGCTGCTCCGGAGCCATATCAGATCTGAACAGACAAATCGTATGAGTCAAATTTTGTGAACTCCAAATAATTGCTGCTGAAATATCAAAGATAGATTGATAGATAGACAGATAGATTTGCTGTCAAAATGCCTTTTATTGAATTCGGTTCTCCCATTCGCTCCAACTATAAAAATTGGAGTTTAGAGTTTTAATGCTGTACCTTAACAATCACAGTGCCAAACATGACAAGACTTCAATCAAACATGAATCCAAAACGGACATTTGCATTCATCATTTTTTAAATACCAAATGAGAGCAAAGTTGAGATTGTTAAGTATTTGTTTGATTTTCTATTGGTACTTACAGATATGTGTTTTTAGGCTAATAATTGATATATGATGTTTTTTTTTTGTTTGTTTTTTGTTTTTGTTTTTTTGTTAAGGAATCATCCCTAATAAATTAAACTCTTTCAGCTTTTAAACTTTTAAAACTAGTTCACGCACAACTTTATGGAGACCTCTATCTTCGGTAAGCGAAATCGTTTAGATGCACTGACTCGTGCATAGTCCTGTGTGACCTGTTTAAAAGCTTGCCACACTCATAACAAAGGTGATCTTTGTTCCAATCTGCCCTCCCTCATAAGGCAATTGGCAAAGGACAACACCTTACAAAATTATAATATCCAGAGCAGCAGCAGATATTTGGCCCTCTAAAATTGCCATGAACTGCAATTAATACCTCTAAAATGTGGGACATTTAATTGTGAATTTTATGAATGAAGTTTATATTTTTAAGCCCCAGGGCACAATAATGAATAGCATTGTCATGCATCGTCTACCTCCTGTAAGTACTCAGATCTATACAATTAGTGTCACAGAGTGCACCGTTAAATGTATTTATGTACTGAATGTTCAGTAGCAAGGCTATCTACCACTTCACTGAGGTGGCTCTATCCTCACATAAACACATCTGGATACTCAGCCAACAATCAATGATACAGAAATCCTTGAGCTATAAAATACTGTGAGGCTATTAACCTTTTGTACAGTCCAGGCTGAGTCAGATATGTTGTGTTTGTTATCTTTTCAATTAAGTCATGGTCAGAGATATAAGATTTATAACCCAGATCTATCAGTATAATGGCTGTAAATCTGAGAACTGCCTTAATGCTTTCTGAAGGCAGGCTAGTCCCCACATCTCATCAAACTCAAATCTGCTGAAGGAATTATCCTCAGATGTGACTGAAACAAAATGGGTCTTCTGTCTGTGCTCAGTTGAAGCATAATTCTCATGAATTTGCACCAATAATTTGCCATCAAAGCTCAAATGGCCAATTTTCACCACATCCCCCAAATGTGCTCTATGAAGAAAAATAGCTGAACCGAAAAAATGAATTGAATTTACACAGAATTATAAGTATCAGAAAATCACTGTGTTTTGGAAATCTGTGGTGGATTTCTGGTCAGATTAAGGATGTGTGAATTTACCACAGTATGTACCGCCACAGTGGCGCAGTTTGGTTTCTTTTGGCAACCACATTTTCCATAGTAAACTGAAATCACAGCATATCCTGTGCAACAAGTCAGAACTCTTTAAACTTAATTCCTCACACTGCAGCTGCTATTTATCTTTGTGGATGTCAGTTTTATTTTCACTGTCATTCATCATAATTGGTATGGTGTATGAATAAAGCTCCCTGAATGCATTGGAAAAATAGTTTGATGATGGTGGAGACGGCCAGGAAAAAATATGCTATGTAGATTCATCTAGACCCAAAATCTCCAACCACTACTCCACCCTGATCCACCTCATCTCCTGCCTCCCTGTTCTGTCTACTCGCTGGGTAATGACACCCACTGTACAAAGGGTCTAAAACCAAAGACAGAGTGGTGCCACAGTCAGTTGTGTTGCTGCAGCAGGGTTTCTGCAGATCCAATAATCCAAATCCAGTAATCAGAGTTTTTGGCCTTAAGATGTTTTAAATGTGAATTTAGCAAGTCTTAAATTGATTAGATGATGAAGTTAACATTTGCCTACTTTTATAAAGTTGCATTCAGTCTGGCTTTTAAATGTGTTTTGGGGAACAATTCATGTTGATGCAATACAACTCCAAACCAAAACCACTAATGCTAACTGTGCAGCCTGGTCAGAGTATGTCGCAATGTGGTCTGTGTAACAATGTGGCGTATCCTCTCATTAAAAAAAATAGCTACTTCTTGAAATAATAAGTGAAAATTGTTTCTGTTGTATTTATTTTCATCTAATATGGGGAAGTGCAAATCGAGCGAGATCTGGCTTGAGAACAGCACATTTAGTGCTTGGTTGAAGCCTGCTGGAATACATAAACTAGGAACTAGGATCCTTCTTACTTTTTTGTCAGCATGGATGTGAAATAAATATTTTTTTTTAAAATAATGGTCTTAAAAGGGTCCTAAGAAGTCATAAATGTAATTTGTTGAAACCTGCAGAAACCCCATGCAAGGAGGAAAGCAGAGATATAGACCACTTTTTCAGGCAGGTAAGACTTCAGTTCATTCTGGGAATAAGTGCAAATGAGACTGGAGTGGGAGGTCAGTGTCATTCCAGTCCTTTCAGCATGTCCTGGGTCCATCTCCATCTCTTGTTTATGCCTCATCCCTAAATAAAAGCACCTGGGTGGATTCTGTCAAGGTCCCCCAAAATCCTCACCTGGCATCTCTTAAAGTGGAAGAGCAGGTAAAGTTTCTGTAGCACCCTTAATCTCAACACTCTGGAATCAATATGTAGGCCAGCCACTCAAAGCAGAAATGACTTGTGTTCATGATCTACTTTTTTGCGGCTATAAGCTTGGGACTATAACTGGTTTTGAACAAAAGTCAATAGGCATATTAAAAGATTTGTTTTGTTCAGGGACAACATCTTATTTTTTCTTATGTAATAATCTGACCAGAACTGGCAAACTTTCTCTTCTCGCTGACTATCATAATCTCCCTCACTAATGCTCTGGCTGATTCTTTCCATTCTGCAGGAGTCTTTCTTCCACTGGGCATTTGGAGTACGCGAGCCTGAATGTTATGGAGCCATTGATGTGGACCCTGGGAAATCCATCCCTTTTGTCCCCAAACTGCCCGAAAGCTATGCTACTTGGATGGAAGAGCGAGTCACACTAATCTTCAAAGCGCCGTGTACATGGCCAGCAGTCATAGCTGTGTGCTGCACACATTGCGTTATGTTGTATACCTCTTACACACAGTGTAACAGTACAAGTTTTTACGTGACATTGTTTATCTTTAAAATGCAACAAAGGATTTCATCACCCAAACTACCTCATATACATCTTTGACTACACTTTTTTTTGCTTTGTTTGTAACATTACAGGTTCTGTCCTCCACCAAGCAGCACACAGCGCAGTTAGCTGTCATTGCTATTGTCTAACTGATGCAGTTCTCATTTTCATGCCCAGCACCCACGTTGTGTTGGTACAAATGTACTTGCGTCCATCTGTGCATCTATGGTGTGTTGGTCTTAATATGAGGTGTGGTCAGCCGCATTGTTGATGCATTGCTATCTTGAGGCAGCAGAAAGTGACTGTGCCATTGAACAGCAAAAACTGTTATACATGTGACAGGATAGAGAAAACTCCAGAGGAAACAGCCCCAATGGAAGCATGTATGTCACAGTAGTCACACTGCTGTGCCTGGTGTGTAAATGCGCACACAGCCTCTCTGTTGGGGAGACGCTTCACCCTCTTTCACCCACCTGTGACCCATCTGCTATTAATCATAATGTTAATTTTTATGACCCAGCCCACCTGACACATGTATTCACTGCGGTGTCTGCATCACTACTGGGTCATTTCCAGCAACACTCTTTGCTTCACCAACTTGTCAAATCTGTCATTTATTAAATAGCGAAGTGAGGATGGACATGCCCTAAAGGCATCGCCCTACCTGTTCCCAAAAGTCTTTCATATGTTTGTTGTACTTTTCTTTACCTATTCTGTTTTCCATAGGGTATTTTACAGAAGGGCACTTTAAAGAGAAGTATGCTGTTGATAAGGTTCACTACACCTGTGATGTAAGTCTGTGTGTGTTGGTGCTGGTCTTTACAGCCTCCATGTGTGTGACCTTTTTTCTGCGCAGTAACTGAACCTTGATGTTCAGTCACCGAGCTTTGAAGTTACAGCAAAGGACACCAGTGCCTCCATAGACTCTTTTAAAGGTTGAAGTTATCACTCTTTTATTTGAACCTCATGGCAAAGATATCTGTGGCACCAGATAAAAGGACCAATGCATTTGTACCTGGACCTCCTACAAGAGATGGTGTCAATGTGTACATTTTGAGTACAGAACATAGGCGTGCACCATTTACATCTGCTCAGCTGAATATGTCAAGTAATATTCAATTATGAAGCCTTTTTTTTGCCTAATATATTTGTCACAATGTGTTATTCAGAGAGATTAAAAAATTAATTAACATGCATGGAGCATTTTAAGTAGGTTCCACATCATCATCAGCAGCGGCTGTTGTCTGAGAAAATGTGGACAGTGGTTATGCTCACACAAAGCAAGTGGAGCATCACACTGATGATTCATTTGGGAGAACAATTCATCCGTGTGCGTTCCTCTGACAGAGATCAACCGTCAAAATTCTCAGGAGACTTTTATTTTGAATTCTATTTTAAATGTATAACTCGCAGCTTCATTCTCTTCATTTTAACAGCCTAGTCTAAATATATATTCCTGTTCAGACTGTCTGTAATTGCCTATTTTGAGAATTTGGGAAAAACAGTGTATCAGTGCTGACAGCGGATCCCCAGGGGAGCTATAATTGAGGGTCGACAGCTCCAGAGCTATTTTGGATGTGTGCATGTTGACAAATCAAAATAATATAATCTGACTATAGTATAACCGCTTTCACTGCCCAGCAAATCACTACTGCTGGTATTTTTACATCTCTGTACCTGCCTGAGGTGTTAGATTTCTCAGTTAGTCCCAGGTTAAGATTCAGATTATCACTTCAGTTAACAGCCTATTCTTCTATGCAACAATAGCAGCAGTATATTGTTGGAAAACATTTAATCGTATAATAATAATTGCCTCTGCATTTATTTAACTAATACTGCCAAGAAATCACCTGGTGTTCAGCATTCAGTTGACAATACCGCCTACAGAATGACCTGAAATAGCAATATGTCCTTTTTTAATCAGAACTAGGTTATGAATATTGGAGCAGTTTTCTGTTTTTCAAACACTCAGACATAGAAGGTGTTGCACACACACTTTTTTTTTATCAGCATTGACCTGCTTAACATGTAAATAGTTCACTTTTAAATTGTTAAATGCAGCAGTTTGTGGAGAAAAATATGAATAATGTGCTTTTCCTATTGTTGAAGTATCTGGCCGAAGTTTACCTTTGTGACTTTATTGTTGGCAGACTTTTTGTTATATCTAAATTTTTGAATCTGTGCCGATATTTTCGAAAAAATTAAATATGTGCAACAAGTCACATTTGCTCTCTCAACCCTATCTCGTTCAGCTCCAAATAAGCCCTATAATTTAAAAGAAACAAAAAAAACAGAAGTATTCACATTTTTTTGTAGCTCCTTTGATTTACAACTACCGCACACATGAACAAATCTTATTCATGCATATAAAACATTTAAAATTCACATTGTCATGTTCAGTGTCTCCAATCATATACTTTTATTGACTACAATGAAAAAAAATCTGATTTGTGACTGATGATATAATCAAGGCATTCTCATTTTTACTGATCGCAGTTATTATTGCAGCTAATCATTTAATTATTGTTTTAAATGAAAATGTTATCCCCTCAACAACTTTTAAAATTTAATAGCAACTATTTCAATGTCCCAAAATTAAGCTGCAACTCAGATTTAGATTTTAGTTGTTAAGGAGGGATCTTCTGCTCTGTAGAGACAATACAATGAATATTACAGGAAGTTAATTTTAGTGGTGTTAATAATATTAATAACAAGGCTCAAATATCATTGCATCATCTGTGAACACTGAGTTAGGGATCTGTTATCTGACATTTAGGCTGTTGGCAGAAGAGTAATAAAGTCGCTTGAGGTTTGTCATTCAGTGTGCTGCTGAGTACCAGAGAGGCCACGTAGCCACAACAGTGTCTGCCAGAATGACCTTTATTCTGCAGACTGAGAGCAGAAAACTGGTGCATGTTATCTCTGCCGCTCTACTGTGAGTCTCAGTCATCTAATTACTTCCTGTCCGTTTCTTTGCAGATTGTTGATGTCCTGTCCAACCTGAGGCCAGCAACTCTCCTAACACCAGAGCAGGCAAAAGTACACCCAATCCGTACTCAAGTAGAAGTACTTGTGTAAAAACTTGTGTAAAAAAAAAGAAAAAAAAAAGACTGGTACTGTAAAAGTAAACGTACTGACTCCAATTCTTTACTCCGGTAAAAGTGAAAATCTTTACATACATCTCTTACTTCATTCTCATCTTGTTATGTATTGTTATGTTGTTTTGTTCTTATTATATTGTTTTTGTCTTGTTACATCTTTTACGTAATTTTTCGTCTTGTTATGTATTTTTTCCTTCTTTTTTGCATTAAAACTTGAGTAATGAGCCTGTTTTGAGTAAGGAATAAGGACTAGAAAGTACAAGTATTTGTGTTAAACTGTAATGTGTAAGCGTAAAAATAAATTAATTAAAAAACAAAAAGAAATACTCAAGTGAAGTACAGATCCTTGAAAAACCTACTCATGAACAATAACAAAGTATTTGTACTTAGTTACTTCCCGTATCTGCCTGACTTTTTCATATCAGATGACTGATTACAGGACCAATTCTTCAGGAGTGGTGTGGGATTTTTACAACATTAAGGATTGTCGTCTGTAGAAGGTCCAGGAAGATCTGCCTCACTCTGCCTCACCCTGCCTGATGTTAGCTGCTAGCTCACACATCACATCCAAAATAAAAACTAAAAACACCTCATAAATCTGTTTACACACTCACATTGTGGGCACTCGTCTTCCTTACAAGGACAAAACGAACGTGCCCACCCCATAATGTGGATCATTTCCCTTTGAAGGTGAAGACTCGGGTTGGGTTAGGGTAAAGTGAAGTAAGGCTAGGGTAAGGATTAGGCTGATGCGAGAAGTTGTTATGGGTAGGGTTAGGGTAAGTCTCCAGGAAAAAGAATGTAAGCTGAATGTTCTCTGAAGTAATGGAAACATGACTGTGCATGGGTGTGTGTTTGTGTGTGTGTGTGTGAAAGCTGTGAGAATAAATAAAAACTCCTTTTTACTTATTCTACAGACTAAGAAATAAAAAGTTCTGTTTTTTTTCCCCCAACTTACTCCACATAGATCATGAACCATTGAATAATAAGACCACTACTGTGATTGGAAATAAATAATTATGGTACTTCTTATCCAGGAAAACCACAGCTCTTGTGTTTACATGGATTTGTTCACAGGTCAGTGGCAACATTGTCATAATGCATCTCCTGAAACGGTCAGTGTAGCATCTACGTATATACAGTATATATGTCTTATGTTCACACCTATGTGTGAACTCTGCCTACAGATTCAGGATGCAAGTATCATTGGTCTAGTCTAGCATAGGACCACGACCCCCAACCTGGTCAAAAAAAAAAAAAAAGCCAGCTTCTCTCTTTGTCCTTTCTCTTTCTCACAGGACCCTCTTTCTCCTGGACCTCTGATGGCTCTCTTAATGCATGTGGCCTTCGGAGCAGACACACCAAACTTTACTCCTCACAGCAGATACACAAGTGAACAAGTTTATTTGGCACCAGCAGCAGCTACAACAATAGCAGCAACAAGCAAGTCAGCCTCAAACTGCAAACTCTGAAAGAGAAACTACAGAGTGACCGTTTTTCCTCCTGTCTGCACATTTGGATGCTGCACAGCAAAGAACTCTTTCCAACATCGGTACCACAACTTTATACAGCCTGGCTCATCCTCCACAGCCAATGAATCACTAGGTAACGAAGGAGCGCACAAAACAACCCCTGTCCTTCATTGGTGGTAAAGTAAATGGTAAAGTAACGGTGTACACGGCTAAATAGGACTCTGCAATCCTTTGTCAATGCACAATACATCTACTGATTTACTATTATTCAGATTTATTGTTGTGCTGTCTGTTCATGATGTAGTGAGGTTATTGGGTAGCCACATTGCTAAGCAATGTTAGTTGTGCTTCACACAAACACATTTAGTAAAGATAGACTTAATTAGATATCATATTGTATGATTTAATTTGATTATTGTGTAGAAAAATGCTTTGTTAATATATATACTGGTCTATTTAATGTTGTACAAGAGCAAATACTCTCAGTCTCTCCTATTTAGAACTCCACAGCCTCAACCTTATTTGTGGATATGGCCACTTTGGTTCCAGTTAATTTGTTCAGAGTACCAAATTCTCAGTTTAGTATATTTTGAGATATAACCTTTAACAAATTCCCTTTCAAATCAGCTGATTTAAATAAGCCAGAATTAATAATAACTTGCAAAAATCCCACATATTTTGTTGCTTCACTTTAAAGCTGTACATACCTACATATTTTGGTGCCCTGTGTGAAGCCATGAACCTACACTGTGATACCACACACCACTGCCACCATACCAGTCTGATCAAGACTGGCCTGTGGAGGATTTATGGTCTTTGTGGAGCAGTGTTTTTTCCTAACTTATTCAGCACAACTGAACTTGGGACTTTTTATACATTAAAAAAACATACCACTCCCCAATTTATTCATGTGTTTACAGGCCAGTCTTGACCAGTCCAATATGGCGGCGACTGTATTCAGTCATTCCGCTACTTTTAACTCACAAACAATTACAGCTGCACAGTCAGGTAATTGTAAAGATGGCAGCCACAGCAGCATGGTGTGTTGCTTGGCTCTTTCAATCCATCAAAAATCAGGAAAATAACTTGAAATCTACTTGCTTGAGTTGGATTTGCATTTCTACAAAAAAGAGACCTTTCAACTGGTATGATTATTTCTTGCCATTTTTGAAGTTTTGGATGTTTTTGGTGGAAGGCCGCTTTTGGAGGCAGGCCGCATTGTGTTGACATACCAGCAGCATTGGACTACCTGGAATCTTGGAAAGAAAGTTGGTGTCTGTGTGTTTTTGCCTCATAAGTACTGTCTTAATCAACCAAAAGACATGGCTACAAAGAAATTAGGAGAAGACATGGAGGAGGTTAAAAAATCTTTGAACTTTATGTCAGAGGAGCTAAGCAAGGTGGCAAAGCAGCAGAAGGGCCTACTGGACCTAATTGAAGA
>JAJHUR010131278.1:20802-33309 GCA_027495735.1 Lutjanus campechanus | reverse complement strand
CTTTAGTGCTCGTTGAAGTGAAATTTGTGCTAAAATCTCAATATTTTAGTTTATTGATTATTTCTGTGTGATATATTTGAGTCACCGTCTGAAACTCACCGATCCCGGCAGGAGATGATGCTCGCCCTCGTTCACAGCGATGGGCGGAGTCTCCCCCTGAGAGCCAATCAGATTGAGCCACAGGCGGTTGAATGTTCCACAGGTGGGACCAGGTGAGGTGTGGACCGTCACCTCAAACTCCTGACAGGAGGACGTCATATCGCACTGAAAGAAAACAAAGAAGCGTCAGTGTGGACGGTCGGTGGTTCTGAACCTGCGCTTTGTTGATTTGTGGCTCCGCCCACCACCTGATAAGGTAACAACACCCTGCTGATGTTGTTTCCTGTTTAAAACCTCATGTTATCTGGGGTTCATCTGTATGTGTCACTGGATGTTTGGTAAATCTTCCTCCTCAGAGCTCATTTGTTTATCTGAGATTTGACTTGGAAATGAGCGCCAGCGTCCGTTAGCGTGGGAGTTCAGTCACATGACACGTACACACACACACACACTGAGAGACGACACAGCAACAACACAACTTCCCTCTTTCATCGAATCCTGACAGCAGAGAAACAGATAAATATTCCAACAACAAAATATAACAGTTTTTAACCTTTTTATAACTAAAGTCAGAAGTTGAAGCAGATTTAATCAGTGAGAAGAATACGAGTTTCCTCTGCAGTAACAGACTCACATCAGGGAGATTAAACACACATTAGTTTGTGATACTTACAAAAAATGAAATTGCCACAGTTTGTTTGAGTTGATAAAACTTGAAAGTTGGAGGTTATCAGAGCTTAAATAAAGTTAGTGTGACATCCAGTCTTTGATTTCACTTCAGTTAAAATGATGAAACCAACTCAGATATTTTCACTCACTGCAGCAAGTTAACACTGTAAAAAACTCAGAGTTCAGAAAACTTTGAGTTTTGAGCCCAGCTCAAGTTTTACCAACTGATTCTGTTTTTAATTCACATGTCAAGTATCAAAGTAGTGAACAAAGTAAATTATCTCAACAAAAGATTATCACTCGACAAAACTTCAAAACTTTCAAACTCTCAAAACTTTCTCAAGGTTTGATTCAAAACTGAGAAATCTGGAGACAGAAACGACCTGGAAATGATGAGTTTTCTCAACTTTTTCTTTTTTCAGACAGAACTGATCGATTTTAAGAACAAAAATAATTATTTCATGTTCAGTTTTAAGTTTAAGCTACTTATTACAATTAATTAATATGAGCAGAAGTTTTGAAAAAGTTTTACAAACTACAGATCTTTTGTTGAGATAATGAACTTTGAATAAACTTAAATCTTTGAGTTTCAGACTCACCGTGGGGGTGTTTTCTGTTTCAGTGGTGGGGGGGAGCGTCCATAGATCTGCAGAAAATACAAAAATCTGCAACAGAGAATAAAGATTCAGTGAACAACAGAAGTATAATGAAGGAGCAATAAAAGCAATAAAAACGGGCAAAAGAAAAAATGAAGTTATGAATATTTTACTTCTTATATATTTGTTGCCACACATGAAATATTTAAACATAATATTTAAGATTTCTGTATTTTGATTGCATATAAAGTTTCCATGCATTTGGATCACTGAGTTTTCACAGAAACAAACCAATAATCTTAATGTGATAATAAATACATTTTGAAAATATATGATTATTTAAATAAAATCAAATATATGCAAATACTTTTAATAATAAACTTAATAATAAAAATCATGATTCTTTTTTCAAGATGCTTCAAGTTTTCTGAGCTGAACATCGTACCTGTACTTTACTTTTTATATATGATTTGATTTTTGCACATTCAGGAGACTATTTATGTTTTTTATACTTGAAATATTCCTTTAATTGTACTTTAAGAAGATTTGACGTTAACTCATGTGGACTCAAGATTAAGAACATTTTTTCTTTATAAAACAGAGGTTTTGTGTTGGATGTCATATAAGATGCAAAATAAGAAAATAACAATGACAACTCAGATCCCCACAGTGTGAACGCAGACTTCACGGCAGGTTGATATCAGAGTTCATGTCACAGAGCGTCTCTGAAATCAGCTCAGATCAGCTGATTTCAGCTGAAATCAGTGTGGTCAGTGTCTGTAAAACTCTGCAGCTCACAACTAAACAACAGCACCACAGACCAGAGGAAACAAAACAAGTTGAGATCATTTTGTAATGATTCCAAACAATTAAACTTGATATTAATTTAACTTGATAAAACACGTCGGCAGTGATTTTATTATTGTGAAAACAAGCAACATGGAGCCTATCTGATGTTGATCTAAAGCACAAGTGGAAAGTGTGACAGGCTGGATTTAATTTATTCAAAGTGTCCAATCCCAGCTTTGCCTTCTTGCATCAGGGGCGCAGGAGCATCCTGCCCTGTCCCGCCCCCCCACAGGATTCACCTATCAGCTGCGTCTAAGTGCTCTGATTCATTCATGGGTGAGTTTAGGCCGAACATGGAATAAACCAATCAGAAAGTCGGCTCTCATCACCTTTAAGAAGCAGGCGCAGCGGGAGCGTAAGCGGTGTCAGCAGGAGGAAAGAAAGAGAAAAGATTTTCAAGCGAGGAGACAAATCAGCTGGTTGGAGAAGAGACGGTGTGAGAAAATATGAAGACAGCAGGACGTCTCCAACGCAGCTTCATGTGGAAATCATTTATTTTACATTAACGCCTGCAAAAACTAATATATGAACCATAAATGTCATGCAGATATGTAACTGGTTAGTTTTACACTGAAGCACCTTTGAATTATGGTTTAATTCATCATCATCATCATCATCATCATCATCATCATCATTACTGTGCAGCTCTGAAGGCTGAGAGAGACGATGTGGTGCAGCTCCTCCTGAACTCCGACCTGAGCCGGACTGAGGTGCAGTTTCACGGCTGCTCGTGCTCCACCTCCTTCTCCTCCTCTTCCTCCTCACTCCTCCACCCATCCTCACTCCTCCACCCCACTAACACTACTGTGGGTGGAGGGAGCAGAACCACAACATGGCTCTTCAGTTTGATAACCAGTGTACAAAATTACACACAGGTTATCCTCCTGGTGTTTCCTCCCTCTGACAGAAACACACCCGGGTCGGGCCGGTCTGGTGCTCACATATGATGTCATTGTTTATAATTCTGCTGTTGTTATTGTCCATATTCTTATTCTGGACTGTTTTAGGTCATTAAATTAAATTAAAATCAAAAATTTCTCCACTGAAATTAATTTGTGGCATCAGAGAGAGAGAGAGTTTCAAAACAGCTTTTACACCAACCGACTGAAAATATCATATAACACTTAAATTCATGTAGAAAATGTGAAGAATAAAACATTTATGAATTACAATCTGGAGTTCTGGTGCATAAAATATTCCCACATCTGATATAAATTAATGGTGAAAGTCAGAAATCGATTTAAAGTTTGAGTTGTACGGGATTATGAAGTAATATTATAACCATATTATTGTATTGTTTGTTAAATGTAATGTAATCAATAAAGAAATTTAAAAAATAGAAGATCAGAACAAAAGAGGAGAGAGAAACAGACAGACAGGTGAGCGTACCTGCAGAGCGACACCTCCTTCTCTCCTCTCTCAGCTGCTGATGTGTTGAATGTCACCTGCAGGGACACTGAACCTCGTCTTTTTTTAATGCCACGCCCACCACAACACCTCCACTTCCTGTTGGTAACACCTGACCACCTGACAGCACCTGAGCCTGCCACTGTACCTGAGTATTTATAGTGAGTCAGTGAGACTTTTCCTGCAACACATTTCAGAGTAAAATAATATGTAAATTACCACAATCAGTACTGTTATTTTACATTGAAAGCATGATACTATGTGACACTGATATCATAGTGCAACAATAAAATACTCCCAACCAGGTGTGAAAGAAGAAACATTCGAATCCTTTACTTTAGTGAAAGTACCAGTACAACAATGTAAAAATACTCTGTTTAACGTCTGCATTCATAATCTTGTATTTCAGAAATTCACAACATCTAAACTAAACTTCAAACTTTTATAAAATAACTAAACTAAATTACTGTTAAAGAGTCCTAGCTTTTCCCTTTACACCTTTAGTGGTAGCTAACTTAGTAACTAGCAGTAATGGAAGTGTTTGCTAACAGTAGCTAATGGTAGTGTTTGCTAACAGTAGCTAGTAGTTTTTGGTAACAATAGCAAATATGCTGTGGTGTTTGTTAACAGGAGATAATGGTAGGTTTGCTTTTACTAACAGAAGCCAACGTTAGTCTTTGCTAACAAAAGCAAACGATTCTGTTCGCTAACAGCAAATGACATTAGTGTTTGCCAACAGAAGCTAACAGTAGTGTTCGCTAACAGTAGCCAACCATGGTGTTAAGACGGTGTTTATTAACAGTAGGTAATGTAGTGTTCACTAACAATAGCTAACAGTAGTTTTCACCAACAGTAGTTAGATTAGATTAGATTAGATTAGATTAGATTAGATTAGATTAGATTATATTAGATTAGCCTTTATTGTATCTTTGTTTAGACATTCGAGAACACAGGTGACACAGCCACACACATACAATCAAACTACACTTAACATACAGTGTCACTGCCAGATCCATACACTCAAAAAAGCATACAACCCAAGAGTATCGCAAGCTTTCCTAAAGGTGTTGCACAGATGTCCTCCCCAGAGTAAGTGCATTACAGTCCAATACAAAATTGTTGCACAAATGTACTCAAGGTACACAAGGTAGTGTTGCCAACAGTAGCTAATGGAAGTGTTCAGCAACAGTAGCTAGAGGCAGCATTTGTGAACAGTAGCTAACGGTAGTGTTGGCTAACTTGTTTAATCTGTATGGATCTACTTTTATTTGCTTTTATTGCTTTTTTTTTATTGCTATTTCACTACACATTGCTTGAGATATCAAACAAACAAAATGATTTGTTGAATATTAAAAGTTTACATACAGGATTCATACTGGTTGGTGACATTACTTTGTAATCTTATTGTATATGGTCTCCGTGTATTAATTAGTCTTGGTATTATGATTCTGTGAGGAGTCACAAATCCACCTGAACAATGTGACTACACAAATCATCTGTCATCGTTATCAGTACATAATGATGGTTACAGAGGAGTCTGGCCAATGGGTTCCATAGTGTAGCGGTTATCACGTCTGCTTTACACGCAGAAGGTCCTGGGTTCGAGCCCCAGTGGAACCACTACTTTTTCACTCGTTCATGTTTTTCGTTAACGTCGCGGGCAGAAAAAGGAGAAAACGACATCATTATTAAGTCATTTATCAATTCACCAACAATAATACGATGAATAATCGATATATTGTCACAATATAAATATACCAGAATGCAGGTTTTAGGAGAGAGAAAAACAGCTAACATGAATACGATTTCCGGTTTGGACATCTAACCTTCAAAATAAAAGCGGGTGACGTCAGAACGGGTACAAACAAGCCTAATGAACCGTGATTCGGCATGTTATTGAAAATTACAGTGTATTTTTTCTACTGTCAGAAAAAAACACAGCAGTGTTGTTAACAATGTCATCGGCTTGGCGGGAAATGATAGTCTACTTGTTAAACATTATCGTGATTGTAAGACATAAACCTTGTTGAACGGTCATAAAGTCGTACCACTATGTTATTAGTGAATGACAAAAAGTGGAGATGCCGGGGATTGAACCCGGGGCCTCATACATGCGAAGCATGCGCTCTACCACTGAGCTACATCCCCACACAGTGCGATAGAGGGGACAGAAATCCCTATTTCACGGTGGCCAGCGCTGTGAAAATTTGTTGATAAAATACTATATTTTTACATGTCAGACGACTAAAATGAATTAATATTACCGCGTGAGAAAGTATGGTAGAAATTATTTACTACCCAATCTCAGAAAAACCAAAATAAGGACGCGGAGAACACAAGGTAGTGTTGCTAACAGTAGCTAATGGAAGTGTTCAGCAACAGTAGCTAGAGGCAGTGGAAACAAGTAGAAAAAAAGATACTGCCACTAATAAACAACTTAATGTGTTTAACACTGAACAATCGTCATTATGTAGATTTTTTAACGAGGAAGATGAAGACCAGATGTATTTAATTTTCTGATGTCCAGTTGTCGCAGGTTAAACATTCTACTGGAAAACATTAGAAGCTTGTATTACTTTATTTTACATTTTCACTGCTCTTTTAAATTTTACAGTTATGTATTTATGACACTTCTGTCTGTTCTCACTGATAGATAATCTCCTGTTTAACCTATGAAGGGTGAATAAACAAACACATTTCCAGGCAAATAAATTATTCTGCTGCTCATCACTTTGCACCTTCCCTAAATTACCTGTTTTTCTGTCCTAGTGCTCCACCTTGTGTACAAACAACAAAACTGCATCTCTATTTACATCCAACAACCTCTATAAAATAAAGACACTTCACTTGTCACCTACAATTATCTGAAGGAAAATCCTACCTTCAAAATAAGAAACAAATTGCATAATTATTTGCAGGAAACTTTCTTGGAAATAACAAAAAATATTTTAAAAAATATTAATAAAAATGTGGATCCATAAAAAAGAAAAAAGTCCCTGCCCGGGCAGGACTCGAACACACGACCTTCTTTCTCCCAGAAACCCCGAGTTCACTACAGCTCCGGGCCACTAGTGGCAGCACTGAGCTAAAAGGTAGCAGAACAGCTCGCGGGATAAACAATCACTACGCCATCTTGGATTTCACCGGGAGTTTAAATGCATTTAGCGTCTTTCTATCGGACTTAGTCGTGATTTTGTTACCTTACAGCCACCTGACATCGACGGAAATGTCCCTGAACGGTTGGTTAGACGTTACCCTACAGTCTGACTGACTCATATCATCAACCTTTGACCATTTTTCAACTTTATATCAACTTTGAATAAGTGAAGTGTCTGCTTCACGTGAGGGATGATCCGGGACTGTCATGCATCACTGACACTGTGTTTATCACCTGTGACAGCTGCTGGACGCGGAGTGGGAGCAGCGGGCGACAGCTGCTGTGTTCGAGGCTTTAAATACACCGTCATGACGCTTCACCTGACACGAAGTTAAGTGGTCAGAAATCATGAACATTGTGACGCAGACATGAACAAAGTGGACATGGGTGTCCCATAGTGACGTAAGCTGCGATGGCCGAGTGGTTAAGGCGTTGGACTTGAAATCCAATGGGGTCTCCCCGCGCAGGTTCGAACCCTGCTCGCAGCGGATGAGAAATCGTTTTTTCAGAGTAAGTATATATTTTTTTATGAAAATATGTCATGTATTACAGAAAAGTGAGCCATTTATTCTGACTGTGACGTTCATATAAATAATCTAGTGCGTTTTCTTACCTGCTGAAGACGACTGCTCAGCACAACAGATGCTCACCGTATGAATTAGGCGATTGACGGAAAAGTAATCTGCAGCTATTTTAAATAATCATTTTTGTAATTCTTCAAGCAAAAATGCCAAATATTCCCTTTTTCCCAGCTGGTCATATATGAGGAAGTGGTGCCCTTCTTTGCCTTATTTGAGTGTGTATATTAATTTTAATGAGAGCTCCACAGTTAATTGCAAAATTACAGAAATTGCAATACGACCAAGTGCAATATCCAAAACACTTTTTTTTATAAAGTAAAAATATGTGAGAAAACAGCATTATAATGAGGTACTGTAGTGCTGCAGACAGAGGGAGAGTCGTGGCTTTACGCAAGTTGCGTAGGACCCCGCTAGGTACGCAAAGGCCCCGCCTCCCCCTCGTGTCAGAGCAGGTGTCAGTGTTTACAACTTTGATGAGAGGATGAAGCGGAAACACAGAGAGAAAAACATCTCGAGAGTGAAGGTGGTGAACAGTAATCAGGTAAACTGTGTTTCCTCCTCTCCAAGTTTGATGTCATTCATCCACAGTAACGTCTGTCTGTCTGTCTGATGTTAGCTGTGCTGCAGTCTGTCTGTCTGTCTGTCTGTGTCGTGCTTACAGACACCTCCAGGGCTGCTCTGTGACTTTGTGTCTGACACAAGTGAGAATTAAATAAAACTATTTATCACCTTTGATGAGCGCCAACGTTCAGCTGCGTTTATAATCTGTAGCTCAGAGAAGATAACCGCGTCGTTTCCCGCAGCCTCTGTGGAGACCAGTCTGTCTGTCTGTGTGTCTGTGTGTGTGTGTGTGTGTCTGTCTGTCTGTGTGTGTGTCTGTCTGTGTGTGTGTGTGTGTGTGTGTGTCTGTCTGTCTGTCTGTCCAGACAAGATGTGGACATGATGTTTCTCCTCTGAGGTCACCAGGAGAGCAGAATGTGTTCAGATCCTTTACTGAAGCTAAAGTACTAATATCACACTGTAAAAATATTTTACTGCAAGTAAAAGTCCTGCATTAACAAAACCTTTCTGCAGTAAAAGTATGGAAATATTATCCAATAAATGTATTTAAAGTAAATGTATTCATGTTGCAGTAAAATGTTCCCTGTCAGCGTTATTAAATCTGATGTTTTTGGATTATTATTATAGGGCACTAAATCAGTAAACCTTATCTGGTATTTTTAATAATATAAATTTAAAAAACACCAGCCTACTTGAATTAAGTAAAGATATTTAAAACAAACAAACAAACAAACAAACAAAAAACCCCATTATGCATTATGTTCTGTAAAAAATACCAGACAACATGTACAGTGACTGATATATCTGTGCCAGGCCAATATTGGGTCAGTATATTTGTCTGCGTTTTAGTATCAAATGAAACGATCTCTTGGTGTTGGTCTCACTTTAAGGTTGCTGGTGTTGTAATTTTTTTAAATGATACCCAGTCGTTGCTGCAACATTAGCACCACTGAGTTAGCTTGGTGATACAGTTGGTGGATATAGTTCAGTACAAAGAAAATAGTTCCAACATGAAACTGTTCACAACAAGGTCTGTCAGACCTTCTTAGCCTACAGTGTTTATTATTATTATTATTATTTTATTTTATTTATTTATTTATTTATTTTTTATCATGGTTTTACTGGTAGTTTATTTTTTAAATGTATTCTCATGATACTGTACTTTGCCTCACAGTAACCTGTCTGCCTCTGGCTGCTATCTGAGGCTGCTGCTGCACAATTAATTAAATTATCATTGAAATCATTATATGACCTAGTCTAATATACAAGCAATAGGAGCTGCAGTTATTTTTTAAAGGTAAAATGTGTCACATGCATTGTAAATAAAGCATTTTGGTGCTACAGAGATGACTTGACCTACAGATAATATTCTTCAGGGGTTTGGTACACACCCTGGCAAAAATAACATTATCATCACTTGATGTTTTTTCACAATTGCAAAAATGACCAGTGATTTTTCTTTTTCATATTGTTCAGATCAGTGTGCACGTTGAAATCGTGAGTGAATAATAAAGAGAGTCTCAGTCCAACGTACCAAAATACCCATTTTCTTCGTAAAAACAGGGCTCCTAGCAGAGGATGGTTTCGATCCATCGACCTCTGGGTTATGGGCCCAGCACGCTTCCGCTGCGCCACTCTGCTGCACAGCTCATAGTGGAGTCACATGACTCATTTAAACCAGAGGTACAAACACTGATACTGTAACTGTTTTTACTTTCATTTTGTTCAACCTACACTTATAACAGCTGATCGTCAACATATTGTCCAAGTAGAGCCTCACAGAGCTGCACGCCTCATGTATCATTCATGATAGATTGTTAATTTTTCATGATGATAAATTCATATGGTGATAATGGCGATATTACAGTGGAGGAGTTAGTTCCAAAAAGAGGAAGTGGTTATGTTCCAAAAGATCAAATATACAATAAAGCACATTATTATGTGGCTTTGTTAAATACTTGAATAGATTGGTCAATTAGAGCACTCTTAGGTCTGTTATTACTGTATAACAGACCATTGTTATGAAGGCGAGGTTGTTGATATGAAGAACGGATGATCACAATGAAGAACAGACAGTTGATATGAAGAACAGACCGTTGATGTGAAGAACAGACGATCACAGTGAATAACAGAGGGCTGCTGTAGATGCATTTCTGATCATAGATTCTGGAGGAATGTCTTTTTTAAACGTTTTTTTTAAGTATTGTCAGTAAGTGTGTAATAAATGGGATAATGCACAACGAGCTGGTCATTATCGTGAAATAAACCCCGACAGGTTGATAATTCTGAGAGGAGGAGCTCAGCTGCTGCTACTGTGACATATTTAACAGTATTTTGTCACATCGTCAGGAATATTATTATCGCAGAATACCCAGAAATATTGTGATATTGTTTTAGGGCCGTGTTGCTCATCCTTAGTCAGTGTTCAGTCATGATGACGACGACGATGATGATGATGAAGCCCAATAAGAGCTGCAGCCTGTGTTTCACCTCTGTGTTCATGTTGAGTGTTTGTTCTGACCACCTGCTCCGTCTGCCGGCCTCTAACATCACAACAAAATGTTCCTGTCTGTCTGTCTGTCTGTCTGTCTGTCCGTCCGTCCTGGCTGAGGCCAGGTATCACACAGGTCGACACATATGCTCCGTGTTGTTGTTGTTGTTCTCGTGGTTCTGTGAGTGTGCTCAGAGAGAACAGCAGCTACGTGCTGATTACCTGTCTGCAGCACGTCTGCTCACGTTGAGTTTCATCTCAGCACGACTGAAGTGAAACCAGTGTGTCTGTACTGGTTTCATATATTTATAGCAGCGGACGTCCTGAGTCTGTGAAACCTGCAGTATGATCAAGTGTTACAGTCTGGAGCCGTGGAGTTTGTGTTTATCAGTCAGTGTTACTCACTGTGCGCCTCACGTGGCAGCAAATAATCATAAAATAATCCAGCCAGTAATATTCATCTTTCCTAAAATACTGGAACCAGCTGATACACCAGATGGCAGTACAGGCTACAAACAGGGGACCGACCAGAACTCACTCATCAATACATGATATAAACAGTTTGTTTAGCGCCGGGCAATATATCAATATTTCATCTTATCGTGATATCGAGAGCAGAGGTCGTTATGTTATTAGATGAAGGGTCATGTGGCTGCGGGTCAGCACAGCAGGCTCGGCTCATTTAATCAGCTGATTTCAGTCTCCAAACAGCTGATTAGTGGAGTCAGGTGTGCTGTTGATTGGTTGGAGTGAGCCAGGTGTGCTGGTGATTGGTTGGAGTGAGGCAGGTGTGCTGGTGATTGGTTGGAGTGAGCCAGGTGTGCTGGTGATTGGTTGGAGTGAGCCAGGTGTGCTGGTGATTGGTTGGAGTGAGTCAGGTGTGCTGGTGATTGGTTGGAGTGAAACTTGCAGCCTCTGTGGAGAAGTTTACTACAGACAGAGAGACATCGAAGCAAAGTGCATTTTAAAAATCATTTCCCTCTGATCCCACCTCTTTTTTATTTTTTACTGATCTGAAAAATGATCCAATCTGTGAATCAATACTGATAATGAAATTAATCACTTAAATTGCTGTTAAAAATTTAACCAATTAAATGCACTTTAATCAATAATTTATACTATATATTATGATTATGAAGAAAAAGTGATTCATTCCAGATCTTTACTGTCCAAAATAAACACCAATGAACTTGTTTCCATTGTTTTATCTTAATGTGTCTGTTCTGTTCTGACCAAAAGATCAATAATCATTGATTATCATAGAGTTGTGGACGACTGAGTTGCTGGAAATCCTTGAAAATCCTTGAAAAACTGGAAACTGCCTGAAATTGTAATCAGATTACTTTCATAATAAATCCCTGCCTGACTGAATTAGTTGGTTCACTTTCTAAATAAAGAAATAAAATAAGTGAGCCAGATTGTACAGGAAGTTAATGATTAATCAATAATCGATCATTAGCAAATGAGAATTTAACAGATTAAACATGTATTAATTGATAACTAATCAATAGTCTTGAAGTGGTATTAACTGCCGTTCACTGATAAGAAAACTTAAAATGAAACTTAAAATAAACCAAAGTGTTTATTATCTTAATAATTATTAATGATTTATCAAATGTGATTTCTGACGCCCCACTAAGGGGGACCAGGACGCCGAGTTGGGAACCAGTGCTTTGGAGTACTCAACATGTTGTCAGTCATGATCTATATGATCAATAATTATTGATATCATCCGATATGAACCTTCGCTGGACTAATTAAACTATTTGTTGCCCTGATTGGTTGTCGGTTTGTCCAATCATGCATCCTGGAGCCTGTTGGCCTGCAGCTCAGACCCTAACCCTAACCCGAAACTGTCTGCATGGATAAATACGATGAACTGTCCCTTTAAATCACATGTTTCACATACATCATCATTTATTCACTAAGTCTGTTTCTGTTTTTAACTTTTACACGTCTGACAACAGAAAACATTTCAGAGGTTTATTTTATGTGCAAATTGAAATCAGTGGGATGGAAACAAACTTTATGACTAAAAACATCAAATCCTCAGAAGCTGGAACCAGAGAATTTTACATTTTCTGTGTTTTAAAACTG
>JAJHUR010131273.1:0-10018 GCA_027495735.1 Lutjanus campechanus | reverse complement strand
TTTGCAGTTGAAGCCGCTCAAGCCTCCTCAGACATGGCAGCAACAGACAGGCTGCAGGAGCTCCACAGAGGTGCAGCATGCATGCAGCATCATACACTGACAATAACAAGCAAGGTAGAATGTAAATGTAAGGTAAAATGTAAAAAAAAATAACACAAAACAAACACAAAATGTCTCCATCCTGCTCGTGTCCTGCTCATGCTACCTGGGAGGTCAAATTAAGGTCAAATTAAACCTGCTCACCAATCATTGTCCCCTGCTTGAACAATGAAGAAAGTGTATTTTAAGCGTGTTCTGAGATTTTCATGTAAAATGTAACCCTGCTCAAGCTGTTCAGAGACATTACAACAACTTACATGTACAATACATGCACATTATGATAACGTGACAGTACATGAATATTATGATCATGTGACGGTACAAGAATATCATGGCTGTTGGTTACGTGACAATACATGCATAATATGATTCAAGCGTCACCAGTGAAACAAAGCCACCGATTCAAAGGGGAGGAGATAGATTGATGGTTGTTGGGGGTTTTTTGTCTGCAAAGTGTTTTTATATACAGTGAAAACTTACGAGGTCACACTCGTACTTTCTCATTTGATCAGACACGAGCCACACAACATCACACTGGAGAGTTTGCATTCATCACACAGAAGGTAAGAAGTGCTTTTAACAGTGAAGTTTGACATGTCAGAATTTTATAATCTTTGACTTTTAAAACAATGTGCAGATTATTTTATGAAATTATAAACAACATCTGTTTGTTGTTTATATAACCTACATAAAGTTTCAAAGTTACTATTTGGGATTTTTCACACATTTAAAAGTGTGCCTGTATTTTTATACTGTTACAGTTCATTTTAAAGGAAACTCTGAACTACGCTTTTCTAAGTCAAAACTGTTTATTTTAAAAAGTAAAAGAAGTGAAAGTTGTATTTATGCTCCAACAGTGGTGGAAGAAGTACCTGCACTTATAATTAGAGGAAGTAAATGAAGCACTACCAAATAATATGATTAATAATTTTTGTGACAACACATGCATGTTATAATTACGTGACAACAGATGCATACTATCGCTCTGCATTACGTGACAGTACATGAATATTGTGGCTGTTGATTATGTGACAATAATAAACCATCATCTTCACAGGCATGGCTCTAATTTAAAAAGCTAATATATTTAGTGTGTGTGGTTTATTCAGTCTGACACAGGAAGTCACAGGAGAACAAAACAGAAAACTGTCAGTCAGACAGAAATAGGAAAGTAACAATTCACCAGCAAGGACCTCACACCAACAACATGTAGTATAAAGGTTCAGTTGAACACTGAGAGAGACTGGACGTTGATGATGAATGAATGAAAGTAAAGGGTGGAGGTGGAAGGAGGATGTGCTGATCACTGGACAGAGAAAGATTCAGGGTCATGCAATAAACCAATCAGAAAACCAGCTCAATCACCTCCTGACTACCAGTAGTTCAAATTTGTCCTCCATGGAGGACATTTGTAAACCTGAATATCTCCATCCCACAGCATACTACTGCATTAACTCCTTTTGCTATCTACAGAGGACATCTAGGGCTTTTCAATGATACCAAATGTAAAGGGGTGGGGCTTTGGTACCTTTCACTTTTTCATTCTGGTCAGTGCAAGCACATTTTATGGGAAAAGGAAAAGTAAGTGCATAATACTTTTTATTGAGCATATTTTGGCTTGAAATGTTGCTGGCATATTTTATATAAGTCTCTTAAGAACACATTAAAACATTTTTTGAATTATTTTAGTTGTATTTTAGCATAGTATTTAAGTGTTTAAGAAATGTCCTCCATAGTGGACATTTGTAGTTATTTCTTCTATTTTGTTCTATTTTTTTCAAATGAAAAGAAAGGGAGTTGTTCACAGAAGCAGGGAGGATTTTACTGCAAATAGTTGATGGAACCTCAGATATTGACTTGTCTGATGAAGAAGTGTTTGAGCCACTTTTTTGACCTGGCAATTACCAACTCCTAGCTTCAGTATGAGAGTGACTGCAAGTTTCTGGGGAAGAAACCACTGAAGTTCCTTGACTCCAAACTGCTCCTTGGTGAAGGCTTGATTACTTGGGCCCAAGCAGGAGTCACAAGTGACAAGGAGTCACAGTGAACATGACTACACTCCCCTACGTCAAAAGTGGAAACCGCAGCCAAATGCAAGTCTGAGACACTATGATGCAATCCATCTTCCAGAGATGGTGGACGAAAGACATGCATCAAGGTGTCGCAGATTCGGCTGCAAGAGCAAAACAAACGTCATGTGCACGAAGTGCAAGGTGTTCCTTGATGTTTCTAAGAAGGGGAATTGCAAATAATCATACCAAATAAGCACAAGAAAGCAAGGCAAAACAAAACAAATTGATGATGGACAGTTATGTGGAAGGTCAACCCTGGTATTTTCTCTGGGACTAACTAGTTGCCATCAAGGTTCCGTTTCACATGTATGGCGTTCCAATGTCCACTGTAATGGACACATGATATCTTAAAAATAAAAATAAAAATTTCCAAAAAAATATTTTCAGTATTCTAATTACCTTACAAAGATTGGGGAATTTAAAAAAAATATATAATGTGACAATTTTTTTCCCCTGGTAGTCAGGAGGTTAAGAGCAGGGTAGAAGTGCAGCTTTGTCCTCCATCTCTTTTTTTTCTCCTCCCATCCTCGCTCCTCCATCCCGCAAACACTACTGTGGGTGGAGGAAACAGAATCAGGAAGTGTTCAGTGTTCTGGTGGTGTATCAATACACGGTTAGGAATCCACAGTGAAGAGCTGTTTGTTTACTTTGTTTGCATGAGAGGATCTGTGCAGAGATCTGAGACAAACAGGGCAGGATGGGTTGAAAAGGTATAAAAAGACTTCAGTCAGGTGATTAGAGGTGGGGCTGAGGGATGTTAACTTGATAACAAAACAGTATTTATTCTTGTTACTGTCTTCAGCCAAAGTACTGTACATGTTCTTTTGCAGAAATAACCAATCCAAGTATAGACAAATGTTTAATCTACAAAAAAATGGAAAAAAAACAACACTTTTTTTTTTCAGGTTTCAGGAGTTCAGGATGATGAGTCAAATGAAGCAGCATGGAGATGGAGTGTCCTTCAGGACCTTCAGTGTTTTGCTGTCCATCATTTTACTGTCTTTTGGAGGTAATTCATGAAAAACACCCAACATGTGCGTGTGTTTGAAAGTCTACAGCCACACTGGAAGCTACGAGAGGCCACGCTAACTATGGTCTGAGATGATGTTGATATGCTAACAATGTCAATGATTAGTAGCAGGTTTAATTTGAGCTTGTTCACCATCTTAGTTCAGTTAACATTTCAATGTCAACCTTTATTGAAAAATGACCACAGAGGCTAAATTCTTCTCACTCTGCCGTTTCTCCTCCTCTCTTCCTGCTGTAAACTGAGTCACTCTGTGCTGACCATCAGATCCCATCCATGTATCTCTGTCTCACACCCTGTCACATGTTGACTAAGGAACCAAAAACAATTACAAAGAGAAACTCACCAGACTTTTCCCACCACATAAACTTTTTAAAACTCACATGCTGTCATATAAACAGGACTGTATGAGCTTGAAGGTGAAAAGTGGTGAAGTTATTCCTTGTTTCTAGACATCAAAGATTTCATTTTGATGATGTGATATATTATAACTATGCTTCTGTTTCTTCGTTTCTTAATTGTTATTTAGTTTGTGCTGAAGCGCAGTCAAAGTTGACTGGTTCACTTCAACCAATCATAGCCCTGGTTGGTGATGATGTCACTCTGCCATGTGGGCTTCAACCTCCCCAAGGAGTGGACCAGAGAGGATCTGCGCCCAGAGTCTGTCCATTTTCACAAAAACGGAAAGGCAGAGCTGCAGCATCAAAATTCATCTTATGAGGGTCGCACGGCTCTGTTTGAGGATGAGCTGAAAAATGGAAACGTCTCCCTGAAACTCCTCAGTGTGAAAATCTCTGATGCAGGAAAATACTTCTGCAAGCTTGGATCAGTGCAGGAGAACGTTTCCATCCAGCTCACTGTTGGTAAGTCAGACTGTGGTTTGGACAAAGACAGAACATTGACTGAACTAAGTACTTTCATTGAATATTTAAAGGTACCAGGTGACATCTTTAGTTTGGTCTCATATCCCTCCTCTACTGTCATCAGGTGCTGTCTCCACGCCCACCATGGAGGTTGTATCACACAAGAATCTGATGTCATTTATTTGGTTGTGGATCATCATTGCTGCTGCATTTGTTGCAGGCATTACTCTCACACTGAAATTGTAAGAAAATGTAATTCTCATTGATTTAGCTTGTTTCTGTCTATTGACTGAACCAGAGCTCTTTATATGCTACAGTGATACAGAGCTTGGTTCCAATATCCAAAGCATCAATAGATCATATAGCACAATATTCATGATTTAATATTAAAATATGTTGTCAGGTGTTCCCAGGTGTATGTCTCCGTTGAGCACCAGTGACTCTTACTGGTCTGGGTGCCTGTAAAGAGGAGGGTAAGTGTCACAAATATGTTGAAGTGAAGGAAAACTGACCATCAGCTGACCAAGTCTGCCATCATATTTCTGTTGTGCTTCTTCAGCCTCCTCATTTTTACAGTTTATGTTTCAGATTTCTTCTTTTTGTTGCCCCAATTAAAACAGGAAGTTAAAAAAAAGAAACCAAAGATGGAGAACCAGAGAGCAACCAGAGAGGACCAACGGAGAACACCAGAGACAAGAACCATTGTACAACTCTTGAATAACCAGAAAAAGACAAAGACAGACGAAAAACACAAACCACCAAATAACAAATGTTAAGAGCAAAAACTGAGGAGTGAAAACAAACACCAAGACAGTTACAAGTGTTTTTAAAAAAATAAAATTTAAAGACAGTGGATGCATAGATGTACAAATGAACATCTCACCCAGTGCAGGGTTGTGACTCTTTATTGTGTTTTTAATCATTTTTTTAAACAAAAATGTCACTTTCTGAACTTCTGAAAAGGATTTATTTTGCTTTGCTTTAGTATATAACTGTAAATAGTTTCTGATTGAATGTGCAGTAAAACTGCAGTGACAGCTGATTGTATGTAAATATTTTAATGAAAACATAATTTATGCTTTAAAGAAGGTCTCTGATCCTATTTTAGCTGCGACTGGTGTATTTTCAATCATTTCTCTGACCTAAATGACAAAACCTAAAAAAATACCTAAAAGAAACTAATGTTTTGATGCAAACTGGTTTTAAAATGTCACTTCTCAGACCATTTTGTATGATGAACTGTGAACCTCTGACCGTTACTTCCATAATTTGTCACATGACCACAAGAGGTCCTTGTCAGAGAAGAAAAGTTAAGAGTGTTCCCTGTTCTGAATGGACATAAAATTGTAAAAAAGTGCATTTTTTCTAGTATTTGTTAACACATATACGATTAAACTGAATTTCATCATTATATAATAAACTGTTCTTGCATCTGTATTTTTGTCTGATTCTGTTGTATCTGTTGTCTGGTACTATTTTACAGGGGATCTATCTAAAACAGTTTTAGTGTATGCATATGAAAATATCGGAAAATCTTCTCTTCTCTTGAGGTATCTGGATGATGTTTAGAAAAAGTTTAGCTAAAACTCTCATTAAAACTTAGACTTATGACTGAGTACTCACAGATGGACACAACAATATCATTTAAATGCTTTAACATTAGTTTAAACTGTGTCACATGAGCACCACCTGCTGTTTTTATCAGGTACTGACAGAAGAGAATCACTTTGCCCATTGATTTCATGATGTGTGTGAGGACAGCATGAACAGAGCTACATTATTATATGATATCATTTGTAAAATTTACAAGCTGGGCTTCTGAGCAGCACTTTTGAATGATTTTAGCAACATCAACAGAGGGATAAACTAACTCTCAGACTCAGACAGGCAGAGAGCTTCTGGTTTGTGAGGTTTTTTTTCTCTGCAGATGGTTTTCCTGCATGTTCCAACGTGCGTCACGGTCAAACACTCACACGTCCTGTTCTATAAAAGTGTCAAGAGACTGTTGTGGTTTGCCACTATATAAACAAAATTACATTTATTTGTAGCAGGTATAATTTTACCATGTAAATTTTACCAAGATATTTTAGAACCAATGTTGCATCCCTGAAAATTTGTCTGCTGAATGCAGATTTCTTTATGCAACCAGATTATATCAGCTGCTTTTTATATTTTCACTGCCAATGACAAATTGTTACTGTACTTCACCTTGAAATGGGACAGTTCATAGCCATCTGTAGTAGCCTTTGTCTCACCTGTCTCGTACTCTGTGATTTGTCACATGTTGACTGAGACTGTGGTCAACAAAAAGAGAAAGAGAAAGATAAACCAGACACAATATGCTGCCTTGCACATGCTTGAATGTGATGAGTGAGATCCAGATCCAGACTCCGGGGGGTCCAGTGGTCAGTGCAGTAATATGACTCACAGCTTGCAGGATTTTGACACTTTTCCCCTGTTTTTCATGCAGCTCTGACAGCTCGATTAAATAATTTATCATTTTATCGTGTTAAAATGAATTCTTATGAAATATAATTATGTTGCTGCTTCTTAAGTTGTCGTTTCAGCACAGCTGCAGCTGATTTGTTCAGACCAACCAATTGTAGCCCTGGTTGGTGATGATGTCATTCTGCCAGATCTGAGACGGTGGTGTGGACCAAACCCTGCGTGGACCCAAAGGACATCTATTTTCATCAGGATGGACGACTGAAGTTTGAGAATCAAAATCCATCTTATATGGACAGAACAGCTCTGTTTGAGGACGAGCTGATGAACGGAAACATCTTCAATTTGAAAATCTCTGATGCAGGAAAATACTTTTGTGTCCTCCGAGCAATGCAGAAGGTAGCGTCTGTCCAGCTCACAGTTGGTGAGTCAGATTGTGTTTTGGAAAAGGCAGACGCTGACTGAGCAGACTATACAGGTTGATTAAATTACTTAAATGTACCAAATTACATAATTAGTTTGACTTATAATTCCTCCTTTCTTCTCCCTCTAGTGGACAAAACGTGATCACATGCCCTCTATAGTGCATGTGTGCAGTGTGTGTCTTTGTCAGAGCACCAGTGACTTTTACTGGTTGGTCTGGGTGCCTGTAAAGAGGAGGGTGAGATCACTGTAACAAATACTCAACACAATACTCAATACAAGTCAACATGTTGTGTCTGTAGCAGAATTTAATCAAAACTGGAAACAGCATAAAAAGTAAAAATCACTGGACGACAACACAATCTTCTTTTTCTTTTCTTGGCTTTTCAAACATCATATCATCATCAGCGGTTTACTGAATCAGACTTTTTCTCTTCGTGTGGGTCGGTTGTGGTGAGATTGTCTGTATTGAAACTAGGCGAGTTAAACAAAGAGAAGACATTTTGCCACTTTAAAAGCAACAAATAGGCCAACAGTCCTCGGTGCTGAAACACAAACTATTTAGACTGAAAATGATGTAAAGAATTAACTGACCTGTTTCTTGCAGTTTGATCGGAAACTTGTGGTTTGTTTGCCTCCGAATCTCAAAGGTCAAACTCACTGAGAACAGAGCGTCTCGGACTTTACTGATATTTACTGTTGTTAAATAAGAACTGTGGCCACTTTTTACAACAAGATAAGAAACCATGAAACCAAAAATCAGTGTCATGTTAAACAGATTTATCATCATTTAATGATGGATGGAGGAAAATAATTAATTTACTGATCACAAAAATTAAAATCTTACATTATCTTAGATTACATGCAAAGCATCTTGACTCACCTATGGGAACAAGCCAAAGAACCCTTTATGGTTCCAGTTAGCACCTTTATTTCTAAGAGTCTAGACTAATTGCAGAGAATTCAACATTTGCACCACATTTCGTTTGTGTAAAAACATCCATTCTGAAAGCAGCAGCCATTTATCCTTCAGTAAAACTCTCTGAGCCTTTTGTTTGGTTGTTTTTGATCAACAACAGCAGCATGTTTGACAGAAACTAGTGACGTCATCTGATAAAAGATCTTTGCGAGGAATGAAAACCAGGACAGAACCAAGAACAGCTGTTGTTGGTGGTTCTCAAATGTCCTCTGCAAGGTCAGACATACTCGTGAAACAGTCCATAATTGAAGTGCAACAGTCCAGACTGGAGGCTGCACCACCTAATAAAAGAAAACAGAACAACATGTGTCAATGTTTCCCAACATGAGCGTTTCCTCCTCTGATACCTTTCTGGTTAACTTACAGCTGATTATAACTACTTGGTTCTCAGTAAGATTTCTTTTCATGGGGCCAAAAATCCCTGGCGGCGTCCTTGGCCGCAGGCCACATCATCATTTCTCATGGTTTATTAAGAAGAAGATCATGACTTACTAAGTGTATCACGTCTGCCCGGCTGCCCGTTGATGAAGACAAGAATGGTGACGATGAGAATGAAAACAGCAACCGCACCACTGATGCCGAGGACGATGGCGATGATGAGGGTCTTGTTAGTTGTTTGACCTGAAAAACGTGAAGAAAGATGTGAGGATTTGTTCTTTGCTGTGACATCCAAACATTCAGCTGCCAGTATCTCCTCCTCAGTCTGTCCAGGTGTCTGACAAAACAACTGAGGCTACAGCTTCAACAACTGCAGCAGCAACAGTCAGTGTCGGGGACATATCAAGATTTAAAACTCACCAACTCAGCTGCATGTTGGTTCTGTAACATTTACTCAAATACTGTGGACAAACTTTAAATTTAAGGTACTTGTACTTTACAAGAGAGTTTTTCCATTTTATGCAGAAAGGCAGGAAGAAAGAAAGAAAGAAAGAAAGAAAGAAAGAAAGAAAGAAAGAAAGAAAGAAAAGACGTGTCCCAGGAGTCGCCATGTTTGAACTCAGCTTGATTAAAGCAAGAAGTTGAGATTTTTACTTACTGGAATCATTGATCTGTTCTGTCCGGTTGATGTTATGCGTTGGCACTGTTTAAAGAAATGATAAAAGAGTTACGATAATCCCAAAAACATAAAAATATATTTTATGTATTCTGTATATTGACTGTATTTCACTGTCAGGGAAAAACTACCTTTCCACACATGCAAACTTATCTTGGTGTCACTTTCTGACATTTTTCCCCTTTTTTTAAACTTTCTATCATTTTTACTTTCAGTGAAACCTGCTGATGTTTTCTGCAGTGATATATTTTAATAAGTTACTGGAATTTTCACCTTAAACCATCAAATCTGACTCCTGATGTTCAGTGTACCTACCAACTGTGAGGTTAACATAACAGCTGTGCTGCAGGTTTTCACTGGTAACAGAGCATCTGTATCTTCCAGAGTCAGAGAGCTGAACTGAGGAGATTTTCAGGGACAAGTTTCCTTTGATCAGCTCCTCAGGAAAGAGAGACGTGTGTCCATCTTGAGTCAGGAGGACAGTTTGGTTCTGGCTTTCATGACGCCACTCAGTAATCATATGTGTTGCATCCAGTGGGGTCACAAGGTGGCACTGCAGAGTCACGTCCTCACTGACTGCTGCTTCCACCGGCTCAGAGGAGCAAATGATCTCAGGTTCTGATGAGGAAACACACATTAGAGCAGATGAAGCTTTTTTCATCAAGGCAAGGAAACCACACACGTGATGTGATTGATACGTTGTTCCAGTGGACTCACACGTGAGGGGAAAACCACCGGGAAACTCAAACAGAGGATCAGTGTGCATAAAAGCTCAACATGTAGAAAGGACAGGAACTGTCCCGTAGCTGTAAAAGCAACGTAAAAGACGTAACAAGATGAAAAACATGATGACAAACAACGTCAAAGATGTAACAAAACAAAAAATAAATAATACGACAACGAACAAAGTAAAGTACATCACAACATGAAAAAGATCTCACAAGACAAAAAAATACATAACAACAAGAAGGATGTAACACAGTGACGAACAACGTAAAAGACATAACAAGACAAAAAGTTTTAACACAATGACAAACGATGTAAAAGATGCAATAT